>JANHGB010049695.1:23749-48271 GCA_026283785.1 Coracopsis vasa
CCATCCCTGGCAGTGTTCAAGGCCAGGTTGGACACAGGGGCTTGGAGCAACCTGCTCCAGTGGAAGGTGTCCCTGTCTGTGACAGGGTTTGGAACTGGATGAGCTTTGAGGTCCCTTCCAACCAAACCATTCCATGATTTTTAAAATACGGGACAAGTTAGCCTGTGGTACCAATTAATTCTTAAACTGGTGAAACTCTGAATTTATCTTCCTAACCTGAATATTTCAATGCAGAGTGTACAGCAGAATTCTGTTCTGTGTGCAAGAGTTATTAAAAGTATGCTTAGGATTTATGATAAATTTAGAGCAAAGTCATGCCTAATTCATGCACGTCAATAAGGTCAGATTTTATCCATGATATCAAAATCTCTATTCTCCGGATCACAAAGGAGAAAAGATTTCTTCATCTATATGAAGGACTTAAAAATTCTTGTATAATTGTTCTGCTTCCAAGGATGGGAGCAGGAAGGTAAAAGCTCGTGAGTGATGCAGTAATTCAATGTGGTTATTTAAGAAGGCTTTTTTCTTGTTGTTACAGAGATGCAATTTTTTATAAATTGTTATTTTTATAAAGTAAGTACAATTTGTATTTTTCAAATGTTGTATTACAATCAGCCTATCAAAACATACCAAAGGACAGAAATATATAACAACACTTGCAGTTCTGGTCCATGTTTTTTAAGATACAAACTTTGTCAATGGTTGGAAGAATCCGGATGTGTCTCCTACATAGTCCAGTGGATGACATGTTCAGGTGAAGCATCTCCGTTTCCATCCCTAATATAAAATGGAATTTTCCAGCTCAAATAATATGAATAATTAAGCTTGTGGCTGCAGATGACAAATTAATCAACTAAAACAAGGCATTTGCAAACATAACATATCTGAAATAGTGCTCTAGTAAAAGGAAGCACTGAAATAACAGCTGCCCTGTGTTACAGAAGAGAAGGTAGCTTGAACTCTTGAAAGCAGATGTGTGAAGTCGTTATTGATGTGAATGAGTAATTGATTGATCAGGTAATAACTACCCTAATTTAAACCTGACAAGGAAATTGATAGTTGATATTGTTAAATATCCTCTAATGAGGCTGAAAGGGGACAAAAGAAACGCCAGAGTTGTGTGAGTATGGTGTGAGAGTTGCTTTGATAAACAAATGCAATATGGAATGACTGGGAAACAATAAGAGATGATAAAAGGTACAATTTTCTAGTCGTTTTTCAGACTATAAGCATTATGTCTAGCATGTACAATGGAGGAAAATGAGGGAAATTACTGAAGCTAGGAAAACATGGCATTATCCTTTGTTTGCAGTGAGTTTGCATGTGCCCTAGGTTGTTATTACATCCTAATTATTTTAAATGAGCTCTATAAAAGCATTATGTCATTCCTAAATTTCTTGGGAAGTTTAAGCATCTGGATTCTGCGAATTTTTTGTTGTGCCTTTGTTCTGTGCTTCTGTTTGTTTTGGGTATTTTTGTTTTTGTTTTTTTCTCACATCAGATATTTGGGATTTGCAAATAATTAATAGATTTAACACATTTAACAATGTCAGTATTTAATTTCCACTTCTAGGTAAGTTCTTGCATCGATCCCTCTGTGCGTGTGGAATATATCATAAAAAAAACACCACAACAAATGAAATTCACAAGTTATTTTCTTTCATTTATATTATTGTTGGTGTACTTCTAAATTACCTAATTGAAGGCAGAAAAAAAATGGAAGTTACTGCTTTTTTCGCAGTTGTCTAATATATGCTTGTAATTTGGTAATCTGCTCCCCTGGGCAATTAAAATGTACTTTATTCCCACAATTCTAAGGGAAAACATCAGAAAAAAAATCAGTGAAGGCTCAAACTATCTGGATTCCCTGAGTACAGGGAAATAAATTTATGACTTGTAATAATTGTGATAATCATTGTACTCAAGTAACTAAGGAACTGTTTATTGATCTTGTTAATTATTAACATGCATTTAAGATGCATTCTAAAAATGTTCACAAAATTACTCTATCATACCAAGTTTCCGTTTTCTGGGCTTTTTAATGAAAACAATTTAAAGGAATTTAAAGGAATAATTTAAAGGAATGTTCAAGTTAAACCCAAATGTATTTTGAGTTACTATAAGGATGAAGTACTCTCTTGCATAACTTTAGGACTAAAGAGTCTGTGCTGCATCAGAATTGGTGCACAGTTGGCAAAATGCAAAAGAGCTGCAGTGCTCATTAAGATGATCCTTTCTCCTGAGTACTTAGAATTGTTTGTTTGGCTGGGGGTTTTTTGCCCCCCAGTGCAAATTCTACTTGCTTGAAATGGAAGGTTTGTGTGTTTCCATAAAGAATCAAAGCTGGACTGTGTTTTTCTATGATAGAATAGTTAGCATGCTATCACAGTGTGACGTTTTCTTAAGTATTGCTTTGGAAAAATGAGGATTTCGAGTGGTTCTTTTAGGGGCACTCCACTGGGGATTAATATAATTAAGAAACATCACTGTGATACAGATAGCAATCTGTTATAATATTGGCCATTATGGAGGTAGAATATGCTAAAAATAAAGTAGCTAAGCTCCAACTTTATATTCATAGGAGAAAGAGTAAATAGCATAGAGGTAGTATGTACACACACTGGTTTGAAAAATGATTTGATAATCATGAAAATCTGCTCTGATGACAAAGTTACTGAAGATTTCTATGTGTGTCACAGGACATCATTTGGATTAAGAAAGTCTCACTATATTTAGGGTTTTTATAAAGAAATTTGTGCGCAAGAAGTATGAGAGGTTACTGATATATTTAGGAGGACTCATTTCAATTCTAACTCTGATCCATAAATCAGTGAGTTTCTGCTGTGCTGACTTGCATATGTTCTGTGATTATTGAGAAGTAAATAGGGAGTAATCACAGTGTGTCTCTAGAACTCTTTGTAGGATATGAACCCGAAATGTTTTCTTAGGTCAGTAAAAACACCTGGCAGATAAAGTTACTGTTGAAGACTATAGAGAGTGGGCTTGTCATACTTCAGTTTAGATTCCTAGGACTTTTATACCGATAAAGCGATGCTGAGTACCCCTAGGGCCTGTCAGTGCTGAGCATGAAGCCAGCTGGTGCCTCTTCAGCCAGCTGCCATTTTCAGAACTGCTGGGCAGAGGAATATCCTTCAACTCTTGTCCCATTTCAGAATAAACAAAGCTTATATAGAAGCTTCAAGATGCCTCTATCGACTTACAAACAAGAGTGTTTGTAAGTAAGCGTCCTCTCCTACGGTTACACGTTACTGTGAGAAAGATCAGAAATTTTTCTTAATATTTGATCTAAACCTCCACTGACACAACTTGAAGCTATTTCCTTTTGTCACCACCAACCCCCATCTTACAACAACCTCCTTTCAAGTAGCTGCAGAGGGTGATAAGGTCTTCCCTGAACCTCCTTTTCTCCAGGCCAAACACCCCCAGTTCCCTCAGCTGCTCCTTATAGGACTTGTGCTCTAGACCCTTCACCAGGTAGGCTGCTCTTCCTTGGGCTTGCTCCAACACATCAATGTCTGTCTTGTAGTGAGGGGCTCAAAACTGAGGCACACATCACCCACGTCTTCTAATATAGGATAGTTAGCATGTTATCATGTGTGTGACTTCTCTGTTCACAAAGAACAGGTCCAGCAGATTCCTTCCATAGTTGGCTCTCTCACCAGTTGTGTCAGGAAGTTCTCTTCCACACACCCCAGGAACCTCCCAGACTACTTACTCTCTGCTGTATTGCACTTCCAGCAGATAACTGGTAAGTTGAAGTCCCCACTAGAACAAGGGTTAGCAATTGTGAGACTTCTCCTGGCTGTTTATAGAATATTTCATCTGCCTCTTCATTCTAGTTGGGTAATCTATAACAGACTCCCACCATGATATCTGCCTTGTTGTCCTTTCCCCTAATTCTTCCCCATAAACACTTAACCCGGTCATCACTAGCTCTAGGCAGTCCAAACACTCCCTAACACACAGGGCTCCCCCACCACCTCTCCTTCCTTTCCTATTGCTCCTGAAGAGTTTATAGCCATCCATCACAGCACTCCAGTTGTGTGACTCATCCCACCATGCTTCTGTGATGGCAGCTATGTCAGCATGTTCCTGCTGCACGATAGCAGGAAAGAATTAGTCAGTTTTAATAACTCCTGTGGTTAGACCACTCTGGGGCATGGGGTTTGGTATTGCATCTTTAACTGAGCTATGTAAGTGCAAAAGTGCAAGGGAAGGTTACCATCATAAAATACATTGTGCTTACTTGAGTACTATATATGTATATATATATATATGAATTTTAATAGAAATACTCATGCAAGAATGAAAGGGGATGTTCTTTGAAAACTGAAGCAAATCAAGTGATGAAACACATGCTTAAATATGCACATCATTGGGGACTGCATGAATGAGGAAAAAATTATGGTGATATGTCAGTTAATTACGTCAGCTCTTGGTCTGAAACGATTTTCTTTTATCAGTGCATTTTTTCAGAGATAATGACATCTCTTGAACCAATCAGTTCCTATTGCCAGTAGCACTTAGCTCCTGTTAGCACTCTGTGGAACCATCAGATCTGATCAAATGAATTAATCTGTGACATGCACAGTAAAGAACAGCAGCATTTATCATCTCTAAGGTCATTCCTCACAGCAGCAGTCTCAAAGCAGCAGTCCCTTCTCGTAGCAGGACTTTTCACTATATAAGTGACCTTGATGGCCCATATGTTCCTCCTTTATTTGTTTCAGGCGTAGCGCTTTCAGAGCACATAATAATGAGGATTGTACAGAAGCAGCATCAAAAAATATTATGGTAGTGATGGCATTAGAGAACAGACTGCTAAGAATAGCTGGGAGGGGGAGGGTTTGGTTAGGTTTTTTACATTTGGAATGGAACGTCCTGTTGGAACGTGAAATTTTGGAACTGGAGCTTGGAAAATTCAGGCCATAGATAAAATGACAGCTTTTCCAGAGCTGCAACAGTAGAGTGAAAAAAGAACAAACAAAATGGTGTGAATGTGGTAGAAAACACCACAGGCAGGTTAGCTGCCTTTGAAGGAAGCTGATAAACTAGAATTCCTGAAAGTAATGATAACTAATTACATGGGCAGAATTAGAACTGACTTGAAAAGACCATGAATTTTCCATCTACTCACTAGGAAAACCTTATAGTCTTTTTGCTCAGCCTTGGAGCTGGGGAGCTTTTGACAGCAGAGGGTGAGGGATGTTTGTTTAATTCAGGATGTTTATCCGTGTGTCTTAACATGATGATGCTGTCAGTCTAGCCCTGTTTTCCCTGCTTCTAGCTCTCTCTTCCTGTCCTCCCTCACTTTTAAACTTAGGCTGACTTCTTCCAGATTTGACAAAAGAGTGAATGTCCTAAAGATGGATAAATTCTGCCATATAGGTCAGGAGATCCTATAAGCTTGAGGCAGTATTTTGCTCATTAATGCAAAATTGAGTTTGTCAGAACTTTGCTAGACATTCTCCTTTTTTCGCCGTACAGATTTTGTTTGAGTGGGTCTTTCAAGGCATCCTTTCTATTGTGGAGGGTTTGGGCATGTGGCAGTTCTGTGTCTGAGGTCATGGTTGCCCAGGGTCTGCATCCTATAGCCTGCAGGCGTGCACAGCCAGTTTGGAGCCTGCACAAAGAGACTTGCGGACCAAGAGCAAGTCTAAGGTGTTGGAAGTAAGTGTACCAATGCCTAAAAAAGAAAGAGTATTGAGACTGTGCTGCACTCTGCACTCTATGCATGCAGTATGTATTTCTTTTGGATGATTCTGCAGTAGAAATACTTCCTTATCCCTTATCCACAGGAGCCCTGGCATGAAGCCTGTTTTCCTGGATTACAAGGTCTTGTTGGGTTTTATTTTATTCATTCATTTATCCCTTTTTCTTTTTTCCCATGTGATTGGAGCATTTGTAAATAGTCTACTCTCTTAACCGTTCCCTGTCAGCAAAGAATTATAAAAAGAGCAAAAAAGTTGCCTCCATGAGTGTGCAGAAATTTCAAACACAGAAATCAAGCTGCACTGTAATTTATTTAGATCCCTTACATTGCAGAGGATTCAGTTGTAATACAGCCATCTCGTTAAAACTACACTTTTTGATAGAAATGTTAACATTTGAAATGTAATGTCAGAAGATAAAAGATAAGAAAAACCTGAGGTAAAGGTACTGTTGTTCTTAAGGTTTTTTTTGTGCTTTTGGCTTGTTGGAGCAGGACTTCGGTACAGTAAGAGAGAGCAATGTTCTCCATCTGTTGTGCCTGTGCTTTTTCCTTGCAGATCTCATGTACGGTGTCAGTATCTGTATTTGAATATATTCCTTAACTCACATGCTTTATTTCACTCTGGTGCCTGAAATACATGTTTAGTCTTCGTATTTATTTAGTTCTCCTTACTTATTCAGCAGAAGTTTCACTGCTTGTACAGTTGCTCTTTTTATGTGAAAGATGAATGCAATCTGCAGCTGTTACAGAACGCTTGTCTATCTCATTGATTAGTGCACATCTGTGAATATGGGCGAGACTCACAGAGCTGATCACTCCCTTGACCAGTAATGATATCTTATAGGATTGTTTTTCTAGGAATACCTAACTGTATAATGATTTAATTATATTTTTGGCCAGGGTCTGCCAGTGAAGTGATTTGCTACTATAATGTTTCACATCAGAACATGAGTTCAGTACCTTCTGAGTAGATAATGTCAAAGTAGCAGACTTGTAATCAGGCTGAATTGAACAAATTATCAAAATCAAAATGTCATTAAGTCACCTTATCAAGGGACACTTACAACACGTAAACTCAGTTAAAAAAACCTGACAAAATTAGACTGCACCAATTTTTATTGTGTGTCCTTTAAACAGTACATTGTATTTGTATGTGCTAGGTTTGATTCCTGTGTTTGGGGGTGGTTTGGTATTTTTAAAGACAACCCGTCTCTTTGACATTTATATGCTTTTTATCAGGGCTCTTGACAGATGATGGTAGTTCAACTGTTGTCTTTTCCAGGCTTCTTGTTTTCACCCCAAGTTGCCAAGTGCACAGGGATGAGCAATAATATAAAATAAATAGTTCTTTCATTCGTAATTATCTTTGGCTCTCATATTTCAATGGTGGACGAACCACTGTGGCCTATCTTATAGCTGTAGCCTGATTTAGCAGAGTATTGAAGTAGGTGCTTTAAACCTGGTGGAGATACCTGTATTCTGCAAAACCCTGAAACATGGTCCTGATTTTGTTTTCAGCAAGATGTTGCAACAAAGGAAATAATCCTAAAGAATTTATATCATTTTTAAAGTTAAATATTTTGGAGGTTTGTTTGAGTTAAGACATGTAATACTTTCTTATTTTTCCTAAGCCTTCTTGCAAGGGCTAAGCAGTCAGAGAATGAAGGCTGTAAATATCAATTCTGTATTCACAGCAGGATTTGCTAGGTCCTAGCATAGGGTTTTACGCCAAATGGCCAATAGCAATTTAAAAGAAGCTACATCAAAGGATTTACATTTGTAGAGGCACATTTTTTATAATGTATTTTGGGGTATAACTTATATTCTGGTTAGGAGTTTGACATTTTAACCATATGATCCGTGTCTCAGGCAATGCCAAAATCACTCAGTCAAAGTTGAATAGAAGGGAGGAAGGAGGGAAATTGTGCCTGAAGATGTCTGTGCTCGTCTGTCCACCAAACCCCATGTTGATGGCTAGTTGTTTCTGTGGTTTGGTATTTTCCCCTGTATCAAGCTTGCCCAGTCTGCTTCACATTGCTCCTTGCTGAGCCCTGGGCATAGATGTAGTTCATTGTGCTCAGCCTTTTGCAATTAGATGCCACTAAGTATGACATGGCCAACAGCAGTATTCAGTCAGTACCTGCTATTGAATCCAGCCACATAATGAATCTTTTACTTCATTAGTGGATACCTAAACAGCTGTGAATTAATGTATTGTTCAATACCGTTGTTTAAATAGCATACTGCTGGCATGTAGAACAATTCTTGTGACTTCATAATTCTGTTTGTGATTGTGCTGGGATATGACTATATTCTGCATATAGAATTCACCTTTACCCTCCTCAGTAGGCATTTGCACCATTTGCACATGCAAAATGACTGTTTTTGTGAATCACGAAACAAAATAACATGAAGTCCTGGATTTAGAGTAATATTTCTTTTTTTGATGAAAACATACTTCTACCTTACAGGAGGACATTAGTTTCCCAGTTTACAAGGCTGGACACGCGTGGTCATGGACTCCCAGGAACCTGTATGCCAGATGTCTAACTCTGCTCTCTGAAAGCAGAGCAGATAATCTGCTCTGCTGTTTTCCAGGAGAAACATGTGCACAGCACAAAAACCAGAATGTTATATCATGGCCAGGGAAGCGCAAAGTCCTCATTGACCATATGGCACTCTGGGGACTTGATTGTTCTTCTTTTGAGTATGTATATTACTGCACTGCTTGTCGCTCCATAAATTAACCTACCTTTTCTGAAACTTCCAACTATATATGTTCCTAGGTTGGAGGAGAATTCTGATAAGGGTATGTATTTTGTAATGCCTGCTTCCTTCCATGATTCTGAGCTTGTTGGCACTTCTTTAAAAGAAGGATCAAGTAGAAGCCCTCCGGCACATCCTGCCAAGCCTTTGATGCTACTGTCTGTCACAATCTGAAGAGCATACTGACATCTCTTTAAAGTGGGGCACGAAGATGATCCTACACCTCCTTTCTGCTGGTGCAAGTCGTTCTCATATAGTGACATGCTTCCTCCCTGGCAAGAGTGTCTCTTGCTAGCATTAAAAATTTACCTGGGGCAGTTGCTCTGAATATCTGTGGTTGTTTGAACATGACTTTTGAAGCTTCTTTTACCTCATGACGCAAGAACCAAAGAACATCTCTGTTATCCTGAGAGAAAGCAAAAGGTGCTTAGCCTGGTGTTTAGCTTGAGTCTGAAGTCACTCAGTATATGGGTTCTTCTCCTGGGTATTTTTGTTAATGAACCTTTTGTTGCATCTCTTCCCATCTTAAAAGACTGTTGAGAGACTGTCAGGTTGCCAGTTTGCTTGCCTGCAAGCAGACTATTGTTGGGTAATGCGCTACCTGCTGTAATCTCACTCTCCAGGTGCCACTGCTGTTATTTTCTATAATAAAACATAGTATTTTATAGCCTGTGACCCAGAGCTACAGCCTGGGAATGTCTGGATGGCAAGAAGGGCAAAGTCACTGAAGTTTACTCAATGATGTGTATCGGTGGCATCCTGTAGTCTGGGTCGGGTGACACCTTGTGCCTCAGTTTCTGTGTTGAGGTAGGTCTCTCACTTGGATGAAAAAATTTGCCATTCTCACTTCTCATTCTGGGCCATGGGCGTCCCAAGCTTGGACACCCTGCAGTGTGGATGCTGCATCACTTCACCTGGTTCCTGGGCTGTGGTGGAACAGGATGTGGCTCGTGGTTTGGCTCAGCCCACTGTTCCTGCTCTGCCTGCCCTTTACCCATGTGCCACGCTTGCTCTAAACAACTGCGTTTTGAAGTCTACAGCCATGCGCTGCATAGGCTGCTCTGTTTGTCGGAGCTTAGGGAACAGTGTTGCACATCCAAAGAAAAATGAACATTATTTCTAAAGCACTAATAACTAGGAGATGCCCATTCTCTAAACCACCCCTCGCTCAGGGGCATCCTTATCTTTTCTCCTTGAATCAAGCAGTTGTTGTGTTCAAGGTACAATTTCTCTTTCCAACCTTCCATCCAACCTTGTGTGAATTCAAAGAAGACTTAAGGTAGTGTTGATTGCTCATGCTCTGGAAAAACATGTTGGATTGTAAAGCTAAGGATAGTATTCTTCCCTAAACTCCCATTTGGATAGACCAACTTACCTTCTCCAATTACTTTAATGATATGCATTGTATTTTTATTTTTAATGCAAGAAACTGTGAAGGAATAACCTCTTTGGCATAATTAGAAATACAGTTCTACTTGCTGTTGTGACACTGCAGGAAGTGTAAGTATTGCTTACCTAATAAGAATTGGCAGCCCTTCTGTTGCTATATTTTATTTCTGTTTTACTTCAAGTCAAATTTAATTCCTAAAAATATCCACAAATATCCAAATTTCCTACAATATGAAGATGAAATTTCAACTGAGTTTCAGCGGCCTCAAGTTTAAGTGTTTGGGTTTTTTTCTTTGAAAGGGAGAGTTTGGTCCATTCTTTAAAATTACTTTTAAAAAAGAAAAAATAAAAGCCTGCTTTAAAGGATTAGGTGTCTAGGCAAACATCTAATATTCAAATAAACTGATTTTCTAAGGGCCGTGAGCTTTCTCAGTAAGAGGTAAATTTATTGCCTTTATTTCATCAGTCACCACTCTGTTGTGTCTAAGATTCTGTCCTTTTTTTAATGCAATATCTGTGTGTATGTGGAGGTTTGTGTGTGTAGTTCCATTGTATGTGTAGTCACCTAATTTTGTTAGTAATAACTTTACATTGAAATGTTCAAGGGAATTTCCTTTGTTCAATTTCAGGGAACTTGTTCTCTTGGTAGACAGAATTACCTTAGTTTGGAGCCTCCAGAATGTGTATATTAAAAAAACCCCAAAAGAGTAGGTATAATTGTGGACACCACAAACTTATTTTCAATCCTATAAAAAGTTTCTGTATATGCTGAATGAAGACTGACTAGTATGGTGGTGTCTCTTTAAGGTTATTGTGAAGAGTAAGAATGTATGAAAATGATTCACCAGGGCTGCTGCTTGTCTCCAGGTTCCTGTAACGGAGAGATGATCTCAATCTGCCTTCATGCTGTTAAAATGATGCATAAGCCTACCAACATTCTCAAATGATAGAGTATTATTGCAGCCTCTTAAAAGTTGGGCGCTGAGATAATTTGGCTGATGTTGGAGAAAGAATGTACCGTAACCCCTGTGGCTCAACTTTCATTGAATAAATATGGCATGCTGCTGCTTTTGTTCTCCTTGTGCATGGAAGAACAATTAACATGTCAAAAAAGAAGAATCACAGAATGTTCTGGCTCCTTCCTGTAAAAGTGCAATTCCACACTGAGCTGTGTTTTTGAAGTTATTGAGCAAGATTCAAGGTTTTATCTCCACAATATCAGAGGTAGTCTGTCTTACGTTTCCTATGGAAAGATAACTTACTGAAGTTGGAAGAACAGATGAATACCATGTTATTTTAGCACGTATCATACATTTTAAGAATAGGACATATTCTTAATGATAGATGTAAACATGATCTGCAATATGACTACAGCAGTAGAGTTGTAAAAAAAATTGGTTTTGTGTAGAGGTAAAAGATGGCTACGATCATAGTTTCCTTTTAGTTAAATCGTATAAAAATAAGCTTCATCAGTTGTCCACAACAACTCTTTTGTCGATGAGCTGGAGATTTCCATTCTTCTCTTAGATGCTGGGAGGAATATTAAAACCTTTATAAGACTTGATTACGGATTAAATCTTGAAGACCCTTGGCAATTATGAGCTTAACTGGTTTTTGTTTGTTTGTTTGTTTTTTTAAGTAGAAAATTGTGCCATCTTTCTGTATTTTGTTAGCCTCTTACTGCTTGTTGGTGAGGAACTTTGCTTATGCATCCAGCAGTATATATGTCTGAAAAAAAAGCCATGATGAAATATAGCTCTTTACAGTATCTAGAGAAGTTTAATTTTTCTAGTTCATAGTGTGATATTTGCATCAGAGAAGCTGTGAAGAGCAGATTTGTTAGGTGTTTCTATTGAAAAAATGTTAATTTTTGAGTGGATGTTTCTGACTGTGGAAAAGTTCTGCATTTCTGACAATAGGAAAACTTAAATTCAGTGTAAGACAAAAGCAATAGAAATCAACTTTCATAATTTCTAACTCTAAGTAAGAATGAACTGTTGCTTGGTTTTTATTCTGTCTAAATCATATACATCTTATCAATATCAAAATAGTGATTGGAAGCTTAAGTGGCAATGGATGAGAAGCAAGCACAGATTGATATTGGTGTGCAGTTTTCAGAAGGCGTGTGAATTAACCTGATTTTTGTGATTAAAGCTTCCTTAAAGCAATTTGCAAATAAAATAGTTGTATAAAGCCCTATTTTGTAAAAAGTAGGAAACTAAAAATCTTAGAATTTGCAAAAAGGCAATAGAAGGTCACAGGCTGCAGTTACTAAATATTTGTTGCATCTTTAAGTAATCTATGCAAAATGCTGACAACATCTGATGTAAGAGAACAGCAGTCTTGTAAAGATGGTATTTCAAGTAGAGGTTCTGGAACAGTAGCATACTCTTTTCTCTGATAGCCCCTCTCTGTCTTGAAGCATATTTTCTAACTCATTTAGCTCAAAGACAGTTTTCTTCTGAAATACATTAGAAGATGTTTTTTACCTTTATTTCTACTTGGTTTTAGCAAGAGAACCCTGAGAATGATAATTTCAGTAAATCAGGACATAAGTTTTAACACTAACGTGATCACATCTGTCTTGAGAAAGGTTTTACTTCTAAAGGGTTTTTTGGTGCAAGCGCAGCACACAGGTGACTACAAATTGCCTTTGTTTGAGGCTGTACATTGTATCTTGCTGCTAGTGAAGCTGAAGTGCTTAGTGCCGTGAAAAGAGCAAGAGATAGGCATGCCCTTAGTTTATATTGTGCTGTCACTGGAAAAATACCAAGATAAATATGTGCCTTTGCACTGATAAGAAAGTGTCTATAACATGTAGTCAATCTTTAACTTGACTGCTGTGATGTACCCTACTTATTGGGTCTTACCCTTTCTCTGGCTTGAGTGTAATTCTGAAATCCAGGAGTTTTGCTTAAGGTGAAGTGGGCAATTCTAAATTCCTGTAGCAGTACCTTAACTTCTGTTTTGTGAGGAAATGTTTCCCATTGTACCATGTTTCAGTCTGAGGAAGAACAAAAGATGATGTAAATCTGCTGGATTAAATGTTACCTGATCTTCTTTCAGTAACATCCCTTTCTGATTCATGTGCATGGTAAAATTCAGATTCTGGAGTCTCCAAAACACAAAATGTTTGGAGATACTGTGATTAAACACTGTAGATTCACTGCTGTTTCAACTACTTTGTATCCAGATGGGTATGCTTGAGGACACTTTCAGAATTGCTCGATGTCCTGCTGTGCCAATTGTTTCTGCAGTTCTGTGATCAAGTACTTTATCTGCTTAGTGGGTTTTGATAGTCCTGGTAGGTTCATGCCGCTTGTCCAAACTGTTGTTCTGAAATTTTACCTGAAAACTCCCAACCTCAGAACTGACTCAGTCTTGTGTTTCACAAGAGTCTGGGTTTTACCTCTTAATTTCTAGATAAATGTAGATTCCGAAGAGCTTCCGCTAAAGTCTGATCACAAATTTCTGCCTCATTGGATTTCTTGACTTGTGTATTTCCCACCCTTGATTGCTTGGAGGGCAAATCTTGCAGCTGCTGGCACTGATTTGTTTCTAAATATAGGGAAATCTTCCTGCAGGAAATTTTGAGACGGATCTGATAAACGAAAAGGTGAGAAACTGCTCTCTGTTATCAGAAAGTGGTAGCTGAAGGTCAATTTTATGTGGGCTTCTGTAATTTATCTAGCTGCTACAACTTGGATGTAAGATTGAATTTACTCTTTTCTGTGTAGATCTCAAGCAGTCAGTCTTTGGATAAGGAATTAGGCCAGATTTGTAGAGTTAGTATTTATCTTTTCACCTTTGATTAAGGTGGACTGCTAAGTAGCGTTGTAATTCCTCTGTGATTCAGGGAGTAAGACTAGTGATGATGCTTTTCCATTTCCCCATAAGATCTTGCTGGGATGCATGTTACCAAATGCTCACTTTTAGGGTGGAACTCTGTCATCTGTTCTCATTCTGTACAAAGCTTTTATTTTGCATGAATCAATAATATACAACCTTTTCCTCAGAGTGCTTTTCCCCCTCAGTTGAAAGTCACTGCCATTGCAGCAAATGTCTGTGGGGCAAATAGTGCAGGAACAGTTAGTTGTTGCTTAAGTGGGAAACCGTTACCCCAATGTAATAAATTGTCAATCTGTTGTGGCAGGAGAAAAATCTTCTGCACTAGCCCCAGTGGCTGTATTACCTCATGTGGAACATGTCCTTCACATTGCTGCTGCTTCTCTGTGTTTTGGAGTCTTGCTTTGCCAGTGAGAGACACACCATTTACTCACAAAGAATAGATCCAAATTAAATTCAGATGGTTTATATATAGAAAACCATAACAATCAGGAGTTACTTCAGCCATGTCACAGCTTGGAAGCTTGATTACAATTATTCTGTACTTAACCGTGAAGCTTCATTCCGTTATTTTTCTTGTATGATGGAAACATAAAAATAAATACATGAGTAAGTATGCAAGCACAGAAAAATGTTCAAAAATAAGCCTGTTGCATGAGAACTAGAACCTGCTCCTTCCTGGGCACAGGAACTGTGGAAGCAGTATTTTCTGCTGTTCCCTGCTTTAAGGGGCTCTTGGAACACTTTCTGTCCAGATTTTCAAATACAGCGACTTTTGAATTAAGGGCTTTGAAGCAGCTGGCTATTATGGATCAGGGCAAATTAACCACTTTCTGGGAAATATACCATAAAGCTTAGGTGTTAGAATACATAAAGCTTAGGGTTTAGAATTTGATGTAGTCTGAATTGGTGCTCAGGACAGTTTTGATGTATGTGGCCTTATGAAAGGTAGCCTTAATCAGCAAAAGATGTCAACTCTCTGGAAGATGATTAGGATGAGAACTGGAAGTTGAGGATTATGGTAAGCACTGAGGAGCTGCTAATGTTACAAAAGCAGAAAACCCAAACGCAGGGTTGGGTTTTGGCTTGAATGTTAAAGCCTGAAATTCGCTATAATTGTATTAGAAAGGAGCTTTAAAAACTCTGATACCTATAATCTATGTGTTGCTACTGAGGTAGAGTAAAGCCAAGTTTAAAAAACCACATTGGAACATTTTATGAGGCTGTTGGAGAATATTTAAATATATTCCTTTACTAAATGATTTGTTTCCTGGCTTTTAAATATGGTTTTCTTTTTGAAGGATGGAGCAGGCTATTTCATATTGTAACTTAAATGCTAACTCTTGATTATATTTTTTTTCTTTATCATTACATGCTTTTAAAAAGTATGTAAGTACACTTGCAGTCCCTAATGCAGTTTCATTTGCTGGAGAGTAAGGTACATTCTGTCTAAAAAGAAGTGTAATGCCCTCATAATTGAAGTAATAGTACAGACTAGAGGAGCAAGACTCACGGAAATTGTGTTATCCAGGGTGTTCTCTACCCCAAATTTTGGTATTTGTCAATTCATATTTTTATTTAGAGCAATAAAAGGCTTCTCATATTTGCAGGGAAAAGGCTGAAAAAGGTGTGTCTATGTGTCCATAAATACATATATATGAAAGACTCGGATAAACTAGAGATAAGCATTGTGAATAAACTTCTAAGTAAAGCTTAAAATCAGGCAGTCGTGAGTGCTACCATTATTCGCTTCCCGTTGCCTTTTATCTTCCTTTTTTTCATTCTCTACCAGGAATGTTTGGTACCTAATACCAACCTTAATGATTTATTATTAGATAAAACTCTTTAATGTCAATAGTGTTTGACAGTTTGTGATGCCTGCAAAAGGAATGCAACCATCTTTGATTTAGTCACAATTTTGATCTGCTTCCTTTTTTGTAATTTTTCCCTAAACCACCAGGCAGTCCTCTCTGTGTATGTTTTTACCCCCAGGAGCAAATGTTTCAGTGTTCCTTTTTCTGTTATAAAGATCAATGCCAGAAGCCTGATGCTCGTAAGCAATCCTATTATAGCAAGCCAGCATTCACACACACTGCAAGAAAACAGTTTAGTGAAGAAGCAGATTTAAGTTTAAAGCTTGCAAAGGATTACTACAAACAGCATAGAAAAATCAGTTTTGGGGAAAATAATGACAAGTAACATTAAATTATCCCCTTAATGTGATTTAAACTTGTCTTTGTGTTTCTGTAATAACTATGCATTTAATTTTGATGAGCTACTTGCAGATAGATTTACGAATGCTAGAAATGAGGATGCTTTTTTCCGTCACTTGTGTCAATTGTAGGGTAATTGGCTGGTTCTTCAGAGGACTTGTGGGAAAAGCATTGGAGTACTGGCAGCATTTGACTATGCTTTTTTATTTCCTTACTGTAAAGTACCCATAATTCAGCATAAGTTGCGAGCTCTAACCACAAAGACTATATTATGCTAAAGAGCCTCTGAAAGCAAGGTCAAAATACTGCTGTGTGGACTAGGTGGAAATGTCAGCTACATCTTGTGTAAAAGCTGAAGAGACTGAAATGAAATGTATGCTGAATAGATCCTGTTATTTTGTGTAGCATGCTCATGTTGATAGAATGAATACATTAATCAATGAGACAATATATATATAGGAACTGAAATGTGTCTTTATTTTTACTAGCTGTTGTGCTGTTAGGTGAAAGCGATAGTTATACAGCTAAAAAGAGAAGATTATGCAGCTCATCTTTAAATCCAGATCGGCTCCTGGAAGACAAACAGGCAACTACAGAAAATGGTGAGGTGTTCGGTGCTTGCATCCATGCAGTACAGCAGGAGTGCTTTGGGTAGAGGTTGGACAGATACTCTTGCTTTAATCTAAGCTGTTGTGTCTGGTGAAGGTGGGGGAGGGGGGGTGTTAGATTGCATGGCAGTGGAAGACCGTAATAAAGTGTCAGCATGAATTTTTGTCCCTGCTTTTATCTGTTTAAGACAGACCATTAATGTTATTTTAATACAGTGTTCTGTGGTTGAATGGTCTGTTACAAATGCAAGTTGAAATATTCTGTGATATAGTGTACTCTGGAAGAATTTGAAATGGATAGAGAAGCTCGGGTACTCGGAAATCTTTTTTCCATTCTGAGTTTGAGCTGTTAGTTAATTTGGGACAAACTACTGCACTTAGTATTTAGTGAATGGAAATGAAGGTGTCTCATGCTGATTGGTTTTATTTCCCTCATACATTTTGCCCATCGCTCAAGCTGTGGCATTTTTGATACCGGCTAATTAGGTGCATACTCTGTAGATGGACAGGCAGAGTGACTCAGCAGGGCAAAGTTAAATTACTTCCGTCCGTCCTGCTATGCTTGTTAGCAAGTCAGGAATATCCTGGTACTGTTTTCTTATTAGTTGGTCTGTTTCAGTATTTTCTTCAGAGAAATAGTGAATCGTGGGCTTAAGCATTAGCCTACAATAAGATTTTAGTTATGTAAAAGATGATTATCTTTTTCCTTGGAAATACTCTGATACTTAGCATGGAAGGTTAGTAGGAAAGGAAAGAGAGCTGAAGTATGGCAGCTTTGTACAAAACCTCTTTGCAAACGTTTGTCATGTGAAGACCAGTAGTACAACTAATTTGCTTTAGAATAAATGCTGTATTTCTGAACTATTTAAAAAGATGAACTGTTGTGGAGATAACACTGGGAAGTCTTTGAGAACTGGAATCCCTCAGAACCAGGAAAAGGTGCAAAGGCAGAGGATTACACAGGCCATTCTTGTCTGTGTTAGTGGCTCCAGGAAAAAGGCAGGGTTTATTTGGAACATAGCTTCAAAGATGCATCTCAGGGACAAAAGCGGTACAATGTTTTTGTATTATGCATTAACATAGTTTTCATAGACAAACTGGTTTTACAGACCAAACAGTAGAGGCCATGCTGTGAATTTCTTTTTCGTGAGAGTCTTTTATGGTTTCCCATTATATTTTTCTTTAGCATTCATCTAAGATATTTCCAACATCTTGGGCACTAATTGTTTCATTAGCAGGAGCTGCTCCAAATGAATACCACTCCAAAAATATTAGTTTATCATTTCTTCCTGGATCGTGATAGCCAGCTGGGTCTGCTGTTTGCAAAGCAGTCATCTTGATCATCCCCTGTATTACCTTAAGTATCAGCTAGGTAAAGGCATAATGCTGCCTCAGATATTTTGCTGTACTGAGATACAAGATTGTGGTCCATGGTAGCAACGGTAGACTTCTGACTCTGAATTTCATGTTCACTTTAGAGTAGGCAGAGGTGTGAGTTTAGCTGATGCTGAATGAGTAAGCACTGGTCCTCAGCACAGAGCTCGCTGTGATAATCACATTCTGCTGAGGGGGTCTTAGTACACCAAAGAATTTTTCTTTTAAGTTGAAATTGGTCTGGTTTTTCAAGTAGGACTCAGTAAATTCCCAGAGCAGATGTGTGTCATACTCGCCCATGTACCCATACAGGCCAATCTGTTAACCAGCATTTGCATTATGTCTATATGGTCAAGGCCTACTTGATGACCTTTTAAGAAGACGAGGCATTTTATTTTAAACTAAATATAAAACCACCTTAAACTATGAGCATAACGCATTTAATTAAACTGAAATGTCTGGTATGCTAGATTCTGCAGGCATAAACCACATTTGTGCGGATACTAGTTTATATTCGTGGATAGAATGTTTATTTAAAACTTTAACTTTTAAAATTGTTTCCTTGAAAAGATTTTTCAGTGAAGTTTTTTAAAAATGTGATTTTTAAGAATTTATTTCAGTAAAATGTTAACTGTTTCCAGAATCCTAACTTAAAGAAATCCTAACTTACAGAATCCTCACTGAAAGCACGTTTTTAAGCAGGTCTTCTAGCACATGGCTAGGTGCTGTGGGTTCACATCTGCTTTGGAAACCCAAACAGGCTGGTTTCCTACAAACTCTCAACTAATAAGTCTGAATATTATTAATCCTGGGATGTTAAACATCTTGCTTACTCAGGGATAGATCTTTCTCCTGTTTTCAAGAGGAGACTTGGAGGAGCCAGAGATGTGCACATAGATTTGCAATGCATGTAAGGCTTTGGATAATGTAGTTGAACTGCAGATACAAGGGTTGAAATGGCTGTTCTGCTCTGCACATTTCAGTGCTTTGAAAATAGTATCTTTAGTATGTATTGAGCAATCTATTTAGGAAATACTAACAGAAAGATAAGGACAATAATTGCATGTTTTGTCAATTTAGTTATCTGAACTATACTATGAACACCGGGTGTTTGATTTGGTTTATGTTTGGGGTTTTTTTCCCACACAACTTTCTTTGTTCCAACAGGATTGATGAAATCTGAGGAAATATTACTCAGCCCAATTCCAATAGCTTCTGATGATTGCTTTGGTTACTAAATACCTGACATGAACTTTTTGTTTCCCAAATGGATTAGATTATCTAAGCTTTGGGTTCCCTGTGGGCATTGAATTTTTCAGCTGGTTTCCATCTTGATTTTAATGCTTTTGTGACAATGAATAAAGTTGGTTGAGCTGAAAATGATTGATATGACCAGAAGGATGTTTGAACCTTGGAAAGGTTTTTTAGTTTTATTTTTTAAGCTGCTTTTTTAAACAAAACAAAATAAAAACTTCTTCCTTGGTTATATCAGAAATGTCTGCTACAGTTAATGAAGGAAAAATGAAGCTCTACTGCTTATCATATTAATACAGTTTTGGGTTTCCCAAGAGAGAATTTCTCATTTGTCTCAAGGTGATTTTTTGTGTTTTACTTAAGTTGTCTGAATGATAAATAGTGCCCTACCTAAGTTGCAGGCTGTATATGTAATGAAAAGTAATGCTGCATTTGAAAGTTTTCTGATAAAGTGGAATCCAATTTTGCATTGAAAAGCGAAGATGAATTTTAACCACTTTTTTGCTGAAATTTCATCAATCTGGACTTTGTAGGAAATGAGTAATTATTCAGTTAAATCTTTAGTGATTAGGGACTGACAAGATTATTTTACTAGAATCACTTTTTTCAAGTAAAAGTGGAACTGATCTAATTTATTTACCTTTATAAACATCTATATTTATATAAACATGTACTGCATATAAATACACACAGAAGAGTAGATACAGCAATCTATAGTTTTATATATATTTCTGCATTGTTAAGCATAAGAGAACTTCAGTTTAATTCTGATGTCTAATTGTTTGGGTGCTAACTAACATCAGTGTGAAATAATTTTAGTCATCCACATGTTTTTAACTAACTTTGTTATTTTAATTGGTTCCACTTTGTAACAACATACAGTGAATACAGCTTTACTAGTACTTCTGGCTTAGTTGTACCTGCAGCACAGTTCATCTTCAGCAAGACCATGACACTCAATTCCACATGTAAACTCTATCACACCCACGATTTTGCAATAGGGCTGCAGAAAGCTGCTCATGCTACCTGCACTGATTTGGATGGGAAGTTTAATAATTGGCTCATAAGCCGAGAGTTCTGCATATCAGTAAATGACAAAATATTCTCCAGTGACCTGACAGCACATACAAGAAACCAAAGGGCAGGTTAGAAAGCACAAAACTGTTTCATGTGTGCAATGTCTAAATATATTTTCCCCAGCTAAAGCCATCAAGGGAAGGAATGCAGTAGCTTGTTTACAACACTTATCGAAAGCGCTGATCTCAAAACTAACTTCTGCCTCTGTTTGTTGCAATGGTGTGTATGTACTGAAAATGAGTAATTGTGATGTTCATATTAAGAATATTTACTCTGAGCATGAACAAAAATCATCCTCTTACCCTATTTATTATTAACCCCGTGTAATAAAGGCATATATATATTTAATTAACAATATGA
This sequence comes from Coracopsis vasa, assembly GCA_026283785.1. Classification (NCBI taxonomy): domain Eukaryota; kingdom Metazoa; phylum Chordata; class Aves; order Psittaciformes; family Psittacidae; genus Coracopsis; species Coracopsis vasa. The sequence continues at coordinate 44,371 of JANHGB010049695.1, forward strand.
ACTGTTTTTACATGTAATTACATTAGTTTTCCATGTTACTTTACTCACCAATTGGTTTGTGGAACTAGCACAAATTTGTTAATAAGACTAAATTCTCAATATTTTTAGAGCAGAAACACCTGATAATGAAGATATCTTAAAAAGTTGTTGAGTATAGGACAAGGTGGGTTTTTTCTTTCTCATGTTTACACAGTGCTTTGCTTATGGGATAACAAAGTGATTGGCAAGGACCACTAGGCACAGTGGGGAGGACTGAGGTTGGGAACATCTTTGGTTCACTGGGAAACCATTCAGAAACCCTGGCTGACTGCCCCTGGGACTGGATGAATTTCTCCTCTTACAGACAGCCTGTGGAGGCTGATTCACAGCCTGTTGGTGACAGTGGAAAGTCTCCTGCAGGGGTTTGGATCGGGCCCCCCTGCAGGGTGGTTAGTCAAAGGGCAGGGATGTGCTCAGACATGACCCATGCTCGGGAGCAGGGGAACCTCCTGAGTCTTTGAACATCTGGTTATCAGTTCTGTTGCCTGGAGACAATAGTTTGTCTATTGTGCAGCCTGGGGAAAGACGTTGCAGCCTGGTTGTTGGTTCCATGTGGTACCTCTGTGGAGACATTGTAAACACCAGTGCCTATTCCACTACCAATGGACACAAATGAAATGCATTTCTTTACAAATAATACGTTTGGATATATTTGTAATAATGAATTGAAATAAAAGCAATACATTCAAACTGATAGTTCAGAACATGTCAGAAGTTGTGTACATTGTCTATATCATGAACAAATATGGCACATCTGCATCACATAGGATTCTTTGAGAAGTGTTTGTCTCTGGTTAGTCAATAACAAGGCTTTACCCTGACAAGAATGAATGTGCTGGTTTGTCTTCCATGCTACTTAGACCCGGAGCCAATTGCTGTATAAAAGGGAAAATACAGACCAAACAGCAAAACAACCAAAAAGCCTGCTCCCAAACAAAAGAAACAGCACACAAAAAGGTTAAAGTCCTGAGGTCCCCACAGCACTGCCCTTGCACCAGGTAGCCTTGCACGTTCAGTAGCTTGATTTGAAGTTTCTCTCATGAAATTGTTAACGTATACATATTTTAAAGCTGTGAAGTTATGGAAACATAATTACATTTTCCACCTGCTGCTATGACTGTTTTTTAACTCTTCTGCTTGTGACTTCATGTCTTCCTCACTCTTACCTTTCAATCTTTATTAGATTACACCATTTTAGAGCCACTCAAATGAAGTTTCTTATCTCAGACTCCAAGTGGTTTGAGCAGGAATCTAAGACACACATTATGTGCCACCGTGCAAGGACACACTGTACAGGTGGCTCACTGTAGCCTGTTCTACAATGCGTGAATTCTAAAGGGCACAAAGATTCCAATAGTTGATTTTGTTTATGTGTGTATTTATATTTCTAGCACATTTGATTAAGTACTGTTACACAACTGCCTCTTGGCTCTGGCATTAGTCTTTGTACCAGTGCTTTTTAATGCTTTGTAATGTGATTCTGTAGCAATCTGTGTGTGTATTAAACAAGGTTCCCTTTCTGCTACACAAGCTGTATCATCTCCACCTTTGTATCCTCCCCCTGTCAGACCCTCTATGTCTGACTCAAGTTTGAAACACTTGTCCTAATTTCTGAAACTTTTCTTCTAAACTGTATTTAAAACTTTGTTTTTAACATCTTTCTCTTTTCTTCTCTGCTGACTTTGTTCCAGTCTTCATCTTGCATCTGACCCACTTAAGTGCCTGTGACTTGTTCGATGCTACCACTTATAATTGAAGCTGTTTACTTTGCTTTGTGCCCAAAATACCCCTGTCTCTTCAGATCTTTTTTCAGACAGCAAGAACCCTCTTTACTTAAAAGTCAGAATCTTCCATGGAGAACTTGTCATCAATTCAGCCTGCTGGCCTCACTAAAATCACTCGCGCGTGATTTCTAACAGCCCAATTTGGGCTGAAACAGAAACTCTTTCACGTTCTCTGTGTTTTATGCTTCTGTAATACCGAACAGATTTGCCGTTTGGTAAAATTCACAAAATTATTGTTTTGGTTTTTTATCATGCTGCTAAAACTAAAATTATGACCTATTGCATCCCCACTGTGTGATGAATCCAGGACCTGTGTTCAGCAGCGCTTGTGAGTACGTTTTTGTCTTAATAAACCCTGTAATTTAACAGAATATTTTTTATTGTATGGCTCTTACAGAAAGGCAGCAACGCAGGGCAGGAAGAAGAGGCGAATTTTTACACACCTCTTCTGGTCTTGTTTGTCCATTACTATGTTTTAGACCATTCTCCCAGTGGGAAAGTGTGAAGCATAAGTGCAGGCAGGAGAGTTAAGCTGGAATGTCCTGCAGAGATTCACTATCACAAAGGGTAATACTGCTTTATCGATCCTTTCCACACCGTCTCCCACAGTTGTGTTAAGCCTGTAGCAAGTACAACCTTTACAAAACAAGATCAAGAGATATGCCTTACCATTTAAGTTGAATACTGGCTTTAAAATAGGATAAAAGAATTCTTCTTAGGCGTGACATATTGTTGGCATTTTAGTATATACATGATAAAAAAATCCACAGAATGGAAGTTCACATTTATTGGAATTACTATTTATTTTCAAGTCCTGTGGATGCAAGTGGTAGGAACAACTTCACTTTATATAAAGCATAAAGTAAAAAGCAAAGTTATTTTCAACTTTGACCAGACAGCTTCCTTAGAGAATTCAAATCTCCATTCCTTCCTATATGCTGTGATATATTGCTTAGTCATTATTTCGTGATTCGTACTGTAGGAGTGAACAAAGATTGTCTAAGATTTAACAAAGACTGTCAGACATCTTTTCATAAATACTTTTTCTATTATTCCCACTTCTGTTATACACAGTTCCTTTGCTGCAGCAGTTGGAAATGATGCTTATAAAATTTTTCACTAGTGCTTACTTAGACCATTAGTGCCCCAGGCTTTCAGAAGAATGCTGAAGGGCTTTCAGCTTAGTAATGCAGATTCTTGTTTCAGATGTTGGCCTGTACTTACTGAGAAGTACATTAGCATGATAAATCTTAATTTCTACTTTGAAAATCACCAGAAAAGCATCCCATGCTGTAGATCTGACTGGATGCTGATACCTGTTATTCTGTCTTACTGGTGTTCACGTTATCTTCAGAGGATTAGAGGCAGAGCTGGGTCAGGAAAAACCAAATGAAATTGGAAGGCTGTTCCGATCGGGTGCTAGCAGTGGTGTTTCGGTGTGTCCTCTCCTCCACAACCTAAGTGCCTTATCTCTACAACCAAAGGTCATTTGTGCTTGAGTGCAGTGCATAGGCTTTGCTTTGCAGCTTCTTCCTGTGTGCTGCTTTGCAGGCCTTTTTGCCTATGGAAGGAGCAGCTCTACAGCTTTGTCATAACTGTCAGCCAAGCCTAAGTGCCTTGTTCTAAACTTCAGTTTAGCTCAAAGTTAGTTTCAGTGACTGATTTAAGAGAATGCTCTTAAAACAAACAAAACAAAACCACCAAATCCAACAATAGCAACTTAAACAGAAAACAAGACCAAAAATAAAACCCAAATGCCTCCCTAAAACAATCAGAAAGCCCCACCAAACCTCATATCCTAGATACCAACATGTCTTCATTTCTCAACTTTCTTTACTACAATAATGTTGCCACTTGTACTCTCAAACATTGTGTAACCTGTTTTTTAAGAAAGTTACAGATTTCCTGTGTTAATTATGTGGAAACAAGAATAAAAAAGCTGCCAGGAAATGGCAGACTTAAAAATAGATTCATACATTCACAGAGTGGTTTGTGTTGGAAGGGACCTTAAAGCTCACCCAGTTCCAACCCCTGACATGGGCAGGGACACCTTCCACTAGAGCAGGTTGCTCCAAGCC
>JANHGB010049697.1:2397-20316 GCA_026283785.1 Coracopsis vasa
CAGGACAGCCTGGCTGCTGCAGGACCGGCCCAGGCACCGTGTGGTGGCTGAGGTAGCCCTGCCGACAGAGTGCTCTGGAAAAACCCTGATTTTGCCAGGTTTTATTTTAATTTGGTGTTCCTACCTTGTAATTCATGATCCATGGTCACTCAGGTTGTGTAGTGCTGTCCATGCTACGCAGTGCTCTGATAAAGAGTGAGTGCTCTTGCACAGGTACTGTTTTGCATAAATGAGGTGGAGAATTCTTAAACCAGTCATAGGGCATCTCCTGCAAAGCAGCAAAAAGGAAAACCAAAGAAATTTTCTCAGCCTGTGGCTCTTACATACCTTGGGTTTAGTACTTCCATTATAATTGTAATTTACAAGATTGTTACGTATTTCTGTTTTAGGCAGCAATGTGCTATGTCCACGTAGCGGCACTGGTTGCAGAATATCTCACACGAAAAGGTACGATTTTGTAATCTTACTATAATGTTTATTTTTTTTTTCGTTATAGTTTAGGATAAGCAATAGTTTTCCTGAGGAAGTTGTAGGCATTTCGTTGTTATGAAGGAAAAAATTCTGACCTAACCAGATAGTATACTCATGTATTTAAGAGTATACTTGCATATCTAAGAGGCAGCATTTCAGATAAAGGGGAAGTAAAATTTTTAGGAAAGAAAAAAAAACCCGCTAATTTTACACCAGAGTTGTGAATAGCTGAAGTCAGACCCTTGCCAAAGCAAACTCACCAGTGAATATTCTTGTTCCACAAGTAATCTCTCCCTGCATTTAGGAAAATCTGTCATTGCCAGAGAAGTCAAAATAAATTCATAGAAATTTTTAAATGCTGAGTCAGTGATAATAGTGTCATATAAAAGTTACTTCCTCTCAGTAATATAGAGAGTCAAACTTCTACCTGTGATATTTCCAGGAGCAAGAAAAATGGATTTGAGGTAATCATTCAATAAAACCTTTGGTGGTCAGACTCCCACCTGAGCAGAATCTTTTTAGGAATGAGCTGGAAAACAAACATGTGCTTCTATAGTATTTGAGTGCTACAGAAATAGTGAAAATAAGTGTGAAATAAATATGTGCTTTTATTGTATTTGCTGGTTGCTCTTGAGACTTTAATTAATATGTGTAATGTTAAGTATTTTTAAATATGTCTTCTGCCTTATGCAGCATCACAAAATGACCTAACATTATCCTGGTGGAGAAAAAATAACTTGTCTGTTTTGCTTTTTCAATGACAGGGATGTTTAGGCAAGGTTGTACTGCTTTCAGAGTAATCACACCTAATATTGATGAAGAGGCTTCAATGATGGAGGATGTTGGAATGCAAGATGTTCACTTCAATGAAGTAAGTAAACGTAAGAGTGTTCGAAGTGATGCACATTGAAGTGCTGTCTGTTTTTCCAAGTTTTGTGTTTCAATCTGGAGGCTGGCTAATGTGATGGATATTACAATTATTTTCTTAGCTGCTCTTCTAATCCTAAAACTGAAATAAAATACTTCTGTGAGCTGTCTCAGCTTTAGAGAATTTACTGTATAATTTGTACTAAATAAAGCACTAGCACATCATCTCAACACCACTACTGTAGTAAAAGTAAGCAAAATTTTCAACCTTAAACAGGGGAGATTTAGGCTAGATATAAGGAAAAAATTCTTTACTGTGACAGTGGTGAGGTACTGGAACAGGTTGCCCAAGGAAGTTGTCACTGTGCCATTCCTGGCAGTGTTCCAGGCCAGGTTGGACAGGGCCTTGAGCAACCTTGTCTAGTGTGAGGTGTCCCTGCCCATGGCAGGGGGGTTGAACTAGATGATCTTTAAGGTCCTTTCCAACCCAAACCATTTGTGATCCTGTAATTTCAAAAATAAGTTTTTAAGCTAGTTGACAGGATGGACACTAATGTGGCTTATTAGAGTTAGCAAAATAGTTTTTTTGGTTGTTTGGGTTTTTTGTTTGTTTGGTTTTCTTGGTTTTTTTTTTTTCCACTAAACTGACTTTGATTTAGAATGTTACTACACCAGCAATCATGAAAATGTGTTTAGTGGCTTGTTGCTGGTTTACGGTTTCCTTAAGCAAATCCACCATAACAATGGAAATAGTTTAACTGACACCAGACTTACATCAGTGTTGATTTTTTTTCTGGCTTAAGTTTCACTCCTTGTGTCTTCACTGATCCGTCTGTGCTCTACAGTAAATTTTACTATTAAGAAGCCTATGTAAAAAGAAAATGAATAATTTTTTTCCTGAAGAGCTACATCTGCACTATGTATTAGTCAGTATAGGTGGTGGAGGGAGGGACAGACTGCCTGTTTATATATATATTTTGTTGTTGTTGTTGTTTGTTTTAGTTTGTATATGGAGAAGATATATGACAATTATTTGACTCTGCAAATTGTGGCTGTGCTAACAGATTTAGGAGGAACAGATGAAAGACTTAGAGGTTAAGCCTGAGTTTAGGCCTAGGGTACCTGTGTTTTACTCCTAAGTTCTGGTTGTGCTTTGCTCTGTAGTTTTAAGACAAAATTTGTTGACTTGCCTTTTTCTGGGAAGGCAGGAATTGGAATTAACTTGAAATGATGAAATAAGTGGTTTTTCTTTCCAAGGACACCCAATACCAGATTGCTTTGTTTGTTTTTTGTTTTAATGTATGTGCTATAGTCTTTAAACCACTGATTTTCCTGATCCAGCATGGAATTTAGCATGTTACTCAAAACGAAATGCAAGCTGCTGTAAGCAAGCCAAGAGTTGAGTTACTAGTGACTACTGCTGACGGAAACTTTTGTTAGAAATTCTTGTCAGTATCTACCTGACAAACCATTTGACAGACGTAAATTCTTTTTATTTTTTTAAATGGAAAAATTTAAAAAATTATTCTTTTTGTCATTAGTCAGTCCCTGCAAAAAGAATATACTGCTTTTTCTGGGACATTGAACCCTACACAAATTTATTTCCATCTCTCAGTATTTGCATGGAATGGAAGTAAGCCAAGAGTGAAATTACAAGTCTGTGGAGCTTGCAAAAGCATCAAACCTTGCCAAATTTAATTTTTCTCTTCATGCAACCCTTTTTAAACTTAATCGTGTAGTACTCTGACTCACTGAGTATTGAAAAATGTTACTATTTCTCAGATAACTTCTTACAGTTTGCCCCAAGAAGAGTAATAATAGGGAAGAGCTGTGTGGTTTTTAGTAGACTAAAAATCATGGATAAATTTGGGTGACTAGTATCTTACAAAAGTACTTCAGAACAGGTAGTCTAATTGCTTCATGAACAGAAACATATTCATATATGGACTGTTTCCTCAGTGTGTTCTTTATGTGAGCAAAACTGTATCAGTCTAAAAAAAAGAAAATCGTATTGGGTACAGAAGTCAAAGCAGAAACATATCTTTCAAGCTGTACTTTACTACTACTTTACTAATGAGCAAAATGGTGCTCTAATGGGAATTGTTCCTATACATGGTAACAAGAGTCATGTGGAATTTCTTAAAACTTCGGATTTCCCTGAATGCTCGTTACGTTAAAGTGAAATCTCTAACAGACTAATTACAAGTAGGGGTGATGAGAGGGCATCTCCTAAAAGGGGCAAAATATCTTTTATATTCTCCAGATGATATAAAGTCTTCCGAATTAAGTGAAATTTGTCTTAAGCCCTTATGTAGTTTCTCATTTAAAAAAATGAAATTTTAAAAGTTCTCAATTCTAATAATAAAAGAATTTTATTTCAGGCCAGGGTTACCCTGACTCATTTCCTAAACTAGCCAGTTGGGAAAAAAAAAAAAAAAAAGGAAATTTTGGTTTGATTTGGTTCAGGGTTGGGTTTTTTTAACAAAGTTACTGTGTGCATTTCATTTAAACAGTTATTTACCCAGACAGCCTTTTGAGCAGCACAAGTCAAATTCTTCTTGCAATACGAAAAAAAACCACCCAAACTTCTGAGTGTCAGAAATAGGAAGGTAAAAGGCTGGAATCTGATATCCTTTCCGTGCTAGACTTTGCTGTCAGCAGTCCATCTGTGAGAGATCTGAGCTATGGCTAACAGGCCTGTGACAGGTGCCAGTTTCCATGCAGATGAAGGTTGGAAACAATTCATATTTTTGGGGTTTTTTTCCCCAAATAAATTTTGCCAGAATACAGCTACACCACAGATACTGAGTCAATCTCTACCTCCCTCTTCGGGTTTTTTTTTGTTTGTTTTTTTTTTTTTTTTATCTCTTATTTAGCTATGACTTTCCATGGGAGGATTTTCTCTAACTTGCAGATTGGTAAATGAAAGCGCTTCAAAGGTCACATCATATTGTAAGTGATCAACATCCAGTGTAATTCAATATATCAAAGCACTTTATGAAAAGCAGAAATAGGTACTTACCCAGACACATAAGATGCCTGAAGTATGGTGGTGAAGGCTGGTATTCTTCAGGGATACTCAGGCTGATTTTGTTTGACATCTTCATTAGCAAAGTAGGTCATGGGATATAGTGTATCATCAAGTTTGTGGGTGAAACTAAATGATATGCTGGGGGGCAGGGCTGCTGTTTAGAGGGATCTCAAACTGAAGCAATACAAAGCTTCTCAAAGTTCTACAAAGACAAGTGCAAATCCTTGTATCTGTTAAAAAATCACCCAGTGTATCAGCACAGGCTGGGGATGGACTTTTCTAAGAGGTGTGCCATAAGAGTAAGAGGCCATTAACAGGTTACAAACGAAACTCTGATGGGGTATATGGGAAAAAAACCTTTTCCCATGAGAACGGATAAACACTGAGACAGGCGGCCCAGAAATGTTGTGTCCTTTTCCTCCCTCCTATCATCTCTCCAGACATCGTTTGCTTTTCATGTATTTTTCCTGTATGCAAACAAAATTCTGCTGCTTTGCTGCATTTGGGTGCCCTCTGGTGTCTGAGTTAAGACTCTTGACATAAAACAGTGTTTGTGGATAGTCTTGAGGGCCAGCAGTGACACTGGTCTTTCTGTTATCACCACCTAATCATTGAGGGTGGCGATATTGGGGAGTCTATACAGCCCCATAATGGCTGGAGGAAAGGAAGAGATGTTTTGGGGACCATTGCAGCACATGGATAAGGGTAGCATTTTTCAGTCTCTTTTTGCAATCAGTATTAAAGTAGACTTTTCTGAGTGATTTCTTCATGCTATCTTAGTGACCCCTACCAAAGGGAGGAGGGCAATAGAATAACACTGGATCCCTCTTAAGGATAAAATGTTACTTCCAGTTTCTGACTTCACCACTACAATGCAAGAATGGTACCAGAAGGTCTCAAGGAGTAGAAATGTCATGTCTTCTGACACTCCTCAGTCTCAGACTTGGATTCTCTTGGAGGTTCTTGGAGCTCCAGACATGTTTGAAGAGGACAGGTTTATGATTGATAGGGTTTGTGGAAGCAAATGAGCTTCTTCACAGAAATTCTTTTTGCACTCAAACCATGACCAAGTATATGGCAGCTTTCTCACAGGAGCTATAAGCTTTCCATGGTATCTGTAAAATTGTTTGTTGTAAATGTGTTAATGGACTTAGCCAAGTAATTTCAAATTTATGAAAACCAGAGCAAACTATTGTTATCTTAGTTTTGTTGTGCTGACTGAAGCAGAAGAAATCGAATGCATGGAAAATAAAGAATTATGACAAACTGAAGGGACTTTATAGTTATGCTGTAACTGCTCTAATGCAGAATTCATGCTTCCATTCTAACATACCGAAAAGCATAGTTCTTATTTAACCTTAAATAACTATTTTTTTGCAACAAGGCTATTAGACTCAAACCTGACAAATCCAAGGTGGTTTCTTTCTTGTAACTCTGTTTTGACCCTTCAGGACTTCTCAGCTTCTCTCACTTTATAGTTTAATTCTGGACCAAGTATTCCAGATTCCACAATTATATCTTAATAGCTACTCTGAGTACAGATTTTGGTATTGTATCCTTTTGTTTTATCATTAATGTCATTTGATAGTTTCCTTCAGAACTGTTAGTCAAGTGTTTGTATAGCTGTCTTTTTAAAATAATGTTCTTTGTGAAAAACAAAAAAAAATCAAACAAACAACCCAAGGAAACTAACTTTGGGAAAAAAAAAACACCACCAAAACAAAAAAGCCCCCAAAAAACCCCAACCTGTTACAAGGTAAGACAAGGGTCTCAAGTTAAGGCCCAGGGTCCTCACACAGGTGTCATTTGTAGACCTAAGAGGTCAGAAGTATCTAGAAGAAAAATTCTGTTTGTGGTAAATACAAAGAATATGAGTGCAGACTCAGACCATTCTGTTTTGGTTTGAGGCAAGATCTCCCTTTTCATTGGAAAGAACTTTGGTATAATTATTTGCTATGCTTTTCATGAGTACTCAATACTTTTCCTTTTTCAAATGTGTATCCAAATCTAGGATGTGCTGATGGAATTGTTGGAGCAGTGTGCTGATGGACTCTGGAAGGCAGAACGCTATGAACTCATTGCTGACATATATAAACTTATAATTCCTATTTATGAAAAACGGAGAGATTTTGAGGTAGTAAATTCATCATAAGTAAATTCAAGTGAGGAAAAAAAGTCCTGATTTTTCTGGTCTTACCCACATGACACATTGGACATCACAGAACAAGAATATTTAAATTGTAAATGAAATATGAACGTGTTGAAATTTTTGTTTTAATTTTAAATAATTAATTTTTTCCTTAAATAATTAAAAATTAATAGTGTATTATTCCACACAAGTTTTATATTATTGTATATATTTATATATATTAATTTATATTATTCTATACAATAGGATTGTATGCAAAACTTATTACTACTGTTCAATGAAATAATGTTTTTAGTTATGATTAACTACAAGGACATAAGTTATTGTTGTTTTAAGATAGGAAAGTTTTAGTTTATTCCTTTTACCCCATGACTATTTCTTATTTTTAGAGGCTTGCTCATTTATATGACACTCTTCATCGAGCATACAGTAAAGTAACAGAAGTTATGCATACAGGCAGGAGACTGCTGGGAACTTATTTCAGGGTAGCATTCTTTGGACAGGTGAGTTTTGTTTAAGTTTCATTTGTAAAATAAATTCAGGTTCTTCTTACTTCATAGAGCAGACAATATTTACTATTTCATCATCTGTATTGACACCATAACATAAAAAGTGCAAGAAATGTGTTCTGTAAGAAATAATTAAACACCACCTGTAATTCATTTTAAAACATGCATCAATACCAATACAGTTTCTTTCTTATTTTTCTCAGTAAATTTTTTGCCTTTTTTTCCTTTTTTTCCTTTGATTTACTACCTTAAGGCAGCGGTAAGTTTTCTATAATGTCAGTTCTTAGCAGCGTATTGACTTAATGTCTGTAGTGCTACAGTGTGGTTTGCAAGGCTGCTTCTTAGATTGGTATGCATTAATGGCCATTGCGATTCAAAAAAAACCATTAAGTTCCATTAGAGAACAAATCACTCTTTTTCTATGCATCAGTATTGCATGCTTCGAACAAAAGTTCTGGCTCTGTATTGGACAGCTTCACATCCTCTAATATGTGTCTAGAATGCATATGTATTGTACCACGCAGTATCAAGTATTACACTTTCTACATGCATAGGCCAGTTGCTTATTGTTCAGCTGAGCATGGAGAATTGTAGAATGCTCTAAGCAGTATAACTTTACATGTATTCTGTTGTTTTTTATAACTTTATAGCAATACCAGTTTACAGACAGTGAAACAGATGTTGAGGTAATTACAGTAACTGCTTACAAAGCAAGCAATGCAGTAAAAACTACTGCATTTCACTTTAGTTTGATGTGGGTATTTTTGTCAATCTAGCCTGTGTTTATACATGGTATGTTGTGCTTTTCTATTTTGTCTGTTCCGTTTATGACAAAAATATTTGTTTTCTGGTTTCAAACATGAACTCTGACATGGCTTGTTGTTTTAAACCAATGACCTGTTTCACTTCCCATGTACTCTATTTTGCTTTTAGTTACGGTTTTAAAACAAATGCTTTATGTAATAAAAAGAAAGAAGTATATGCCAATCTAGTACAACATAAAATTAAGATCATTACAATTAAATTTCATTTTATATAATTTTTAATTACTACATAAAGAAAATTTTTGGAGTATTTTTATGTTAGCTATTGCCAAAATACTCACTTGTGAATCAAATAATTCTGTTAGGCAACAAGATTTCTGATTTGGCAAGTGAAACAGTGCTGAAAATTCACTTTTGCATAAAAGTGAAGAAAAGTTATCTCAAAGGCTTGGCACACCATAAAATTACAACAGAACTTTAAAATTTTAATTGTGTTTCCATTATCTTTCACTCATTCTGTAGTAGAAAAGTACATTTTTCTGTTTGTTTGTTGTTTTGTTTGAAGTTTTATCCTCTTAGGAAACGTTTTTTACTTAGATTTTAATTTCTCTTTATTTATGTTTGCTTGAATTCTGATGTTAAATGTTTATATTTGATTTGAAAGACACACATTATGTTCATCTTAATCATTGTGCTATGTGTTTTTTTTCCCAAGATTTTGATTACTTTGTTTTTTACAGGGGTTCTTTGAGGATGAAGATGGAAAGGAATATATCTACAAAGAGCCCAAACTCACGCCTCTTTCAGAAATTTCCCAAAGACTTCAAAAACTCTACTCTGACAAATTTGGATCTGAAAATGTAAAAATGATTCAGGATTCTGGCAAAGTATGATCTTTATTCACCCTAAAAAAATCTAATATATTACTTCACTAATCCACTTGAAATACTGTGGGTTCACTGTCTGTTATTTGACACACAAATATATGTGTTTAAAAACTCTACTGGTTGAAGGACATGAGAGAACTATTATCTCATAATAAGTTTACCTTTAAGAACAACTAAAAAGCTTAATTACCGTAGTGTTACCTCTCAAAATAATAATTGCATCTTAGAACAAATTTGGATTATGATCATAGTCTGCGTTACCTTTAACTATATTTCTTGCCAGTTCACGCACAGTAATTCTTTGGAAGTTTTTTCCCTTTTCTGCCCCTCAATAGCAGTGTCCAAACTTTCTTCTGAAGTAAGAAACAGGCACCTCCTCTGAGGAAAGTAGCAAAAGTAAATAACATTTTAATTCTGTATCAGTTGTTTTTCTTATCCTTTGTCTATATCTGTGAGCCTGTTCAATTTTATAAATGCTTAAGCTGTAGAAAAAATATGCTCACACAGAGTCATCTGGTTAAATCTAAATTTGTCGTAGGAAATGCTTTCCTTTGTAATTGAAGGCTCCAAAACTGGTGAACTGAAGAGGGCTACAGTGTCCTGTATGCTGAGAAGAGCAAATATTGCACAGGATGCCTTCATGTATTCCTTTTGTTCCCTTCCCCAGACAATTTTTATCTTTTAGTTGACTTCAGACTTTATGGTGATCTTTTCTTATAATTTCCTGTCTTCTGTTCCTTGATTCCACCAGTAAGATCACAAAGTTCTGAGCTTCTTGACCCGAAAGTGCAGCAATGGTGGGCTTTTCAATACTGGAACTTTAAAAGAAGAGGAGGACGTAGGCAAGGGCTAGATTTCATGCTGTGGATGGCGAGGGATTTATATTGTAATCTCAGTTTTTCACACCTCTTCCAGTTTACTGAATTTTTTACAGTTAATTATAATTCATTTATCAAAATCACCACTTAAGTTTCAGTCTAATCAACTTCAAAGAAAAAAAGATTAAAAAAATAATTAAGCAGCATGTTCCAATATAAAAAGGATAACAGCATGGAGACCTTAGCTGTGTTCTCACTTTACTCCAGGGCTTACCTGGTGACTTCATGTGTGTATGAGGATGGTGAGGCACTGGAACAGGTTGCCCAGAGAAGTTGTGGCTGCCTCATCCCTGTCAGTGTTCAAGGCCAGGCTGGATGGGGCTTTGAGCAACCTGGTCTAGTGGATGGTGTCCCTGCCCATGGCAGGGGCGTTGGAACTGGATGATCCTTATGGTCACTTCCAACCCAAACTATTCCGTCAGTCTATTTGTATTGTTTTTCCCACTCAGTTTATACAAGTGAAATGGCTCAGAGACAGTCAGAGATAATGCGAATGTTTGACATGGGACTAAAATGGTAGGTAACAACTTTCAGAAAGATGCACAGATTTAGGGTGCCTTCTTTATCCTGTGGTTGGGGGAATTCACAAAATAAAAAAAAAAAAAAATCCTTGGTCCATTTAGGGACCCTGTTTGGTGAAGACTTAGGAGGCCTTATCTGTTGGTACTGGAGACAGTTGCTTCTTTTACCAAATTAAAGATCTGCCAGTCCATGAGGCCCTCACCCATCCAGTCCTAGAAGCAAAATGAACTGAATAGTGAAGCCTTCAATTTGCTCTGCTCCCACCACTGTATTCTTTGGGACCTTCATAGAGTGTCAGAATTGAGACAGGCAGGTTGAGAGGAGTGCCTTCTGGAGGTGATATCTGAACTATATACGATGTAGGGTTTTATTTTTAATTATGAATGGTTTTTTATCACTAGCAGTTTTACATCTCCAGTCTACTATTGTGTCAGCTTCATGGAAGACAGATATTTGTTTCTGAGTTTTCTCTACCTGTGCCTTCCAGTATTAATCATGGATATAACTTGGTAATATGTTTTTGTTTGCGGTTCTGCATACAGCAGTTATCAATGAGTATTTAAATGAAATAACTAAAAAATCCCCGCAGTATATTGTAAAGCATCATTTTACATTCCTTTCTTCTGAATAGTTAGAAACTGAGAGCAGATAAGCCCTGTGAGAGCATTAATGTTTCTTGTGTTTTCAATAATGTAAGGGTTAGGAGACCAAATTTAATTTCCAAAAGTTGTGTAACTTCAGTTAAATCCACTTTATTCACAATTTCAGCTATTTGATTATTTTTTGTTACCATTTTTAAAGGTAAATCCTAAGGATTTAGATTCAAAATATGCATATATTCAAGTTACACATGTAATTCCATACTTCGAAGAAAAAGAGCTGCAAGAAAGAAAAACAGATTTTGAAAGGACTCATAACATTCGTCGCTTTATGTTTGAGATGCCTTTCACTCAAGCTGGTAAAAGACAAGGAGGAGTAGAAGAACAGTGTAAAAGACGGACTATTTTAACAGGTACTGATTGAATGCAAATTTCCTTTAGAAGAAAACTTATTGGAGGGGGAGGGTTATACTTAATTCTTGATACTAATTTTTCCTATATGTTGTGTATTTTGTCAGAAAAAATCCTGTAGTAGATTTCACACAACTTTTGGAAATGACAGTTGCAAAGTACATTAAAATACTGTTAGACAAAACAACCTTTTAAAATCAGTAGTTATTAGTAGCAGTAATGTTGGTGATCTTTCTTTCCTGTAATCCATGTAAAGCTATGCATATTTCCATTTTCAATATTTTGTTTCCCTGTACATTTGGTAGTATTTCTAGTTATATAATATGTTATTAAATTGGGCAACTGATTACTTCAAAATGAGAATTTAGCATTAAATTCTGTCAAAACACACCTTATTTAAATACTTTAACTGTATGAAACTTTTTTCCATCCGTAGCTATACATTGTTTCCCATATGTGAAGAAACGCATTCCAGTAATGTACCAGCACCACACTGATTTAAACCCAATTGAAGTAGCCATTGATGAAATGAGTAAAAAAGTTGCAGAACTGAGGCAGCTTTGCTCTTCAGCTGAAGTAGATATGATCAAATTGCAGCTGAAGCTACAAGGAAGTGTCAGTGTTCAGGTAAGACCATATGCTTTGCCATCCAGCTTGAAATTTCACTTGCTTCTGTCCTTGAACAAGTGTATAAGTAGCATTTTATCATTTGTTTCTATTCTGTGTATTCAAGAATGTCCTAGATCAGAAATATCATCACTGTTTGCAGCTATTTTAAGAATAGAAAAAGCAACAACAGTGTTTCAGGGAAATACTGATCATGAACAACTACATGAAAGGATTAAGATACGTCCCTGGAATTTGTGGTGGTCTGAGTCACACCAGGTTTTGGTTTATGGTTGAAACTACCATAAAGTGGTGACTTCCCGTATAAGAATGAATGAGCACATTTTGCCTAGGTCTTTCACAGTATATTCAACATGGTCATTACTTCTTTTGTATTTTGGTAAGATCCCTATGGAGGTGAAGAGGAAGTGACAAAATATCGGAGTGGGGTATTAGTAGAAAATCTCATTGTCAAACATTTTTGTTTTGCCTAAGGCTAGCAAGAACTGAATGTGTTAAAAAGAAAAATCAATCAAAAAACATAAAGATTCAGCAAAATAAAGTATATGAAGCAGTTGTAGCATATACAAATCAGTATGGTAAGAGTCTTAATTAACAAGTGATAGGACAAGAGGTAATGTCCCCAGGCTGCACCAGGGGCGGTTTAGACTGGATATCAGAAAAAATTTCTTCACTGAAAAGGTGATCAGGCATTGGAACAGACTGCCTAGAGCAGTAATGGAATCACTGTCCCTGGAAGTGTTCAAAAACCATGCAGATGAGGCCCTCAGTGGCATGGTTTAATGCTCTTACGTTCCAACTCCAGCAGTTATCTTCTGAAAGAAGTCTAGCTTTTTTGAAATCCATATGTTCTCCTAAGACAAACAAATCAGACAGACACCTGTAGTAGGTTTTATTGCTAAGACAAAATGTCAGAGAACTGACTTTATTTTGTAATTCTTGTTCTTTTTAGGTTAATGCTGGTCCATTAGCATATGCAAGAGCTTTCTTAGATGATACAAACACCAAAAGATATCCAGACAATAAAGTAAAGCTACTAAAGGAAGTTTTTAGGTATGTTTTTTGGGAGGGGGAATGACTTTATGAAGACTTAAAGAATTCTTTAACACTTTAGTGTTCTGACTGCCTTAAAAACTTGCTGTAAGCTGTTTTTTTTTAATTAACGTTTTGGATTTTATATTCCTGATTGAGATCTTCTTTTATTACCTAAACCAGGCAATTTGTTGAAGCTTGTGGGCACGCTCTGGGTGTAAATGAACGACTTATAAAGGAAGATCAATTGGAATATCAAGAAGAAATGAAGGCCAACTACAGAGAAATGGCGAAAGAGCTTTCTGAAATAATGCATGAACAAGTATGTGCTGAAATTAAATTTTACATACCAGCATTTAAAATGTAGCTGTAATGCAAACCCACTGGTAAAAGTGTATATAATGCTTTATGCAAAAGGGTCGTTTCAGGTTTTTTCATATTTTTTTCTACTGGAGTATAAGCATATCATGGAATTGTGGAGCATAATTTTTTTTCTGTTGGTGAATTTTCTGCAGATGCTTCATTAAGAAAGTAATTCTGGTTGGCACAAGCCTTCTTCTTTGTAGGAGAGGAAGACTACAGTAAAGACAAAACATTTAATGACATGAATACATATGTCATCTATGTTTCATATGTGTAGTTACAAGGGTCTCTATTGAGTGACCCAAAGACTTCCTGGTAACTAAGGGGGATTTAATCTGCAAAGAGCCATTTTTCTTTATATTTTGGAGGTATGAGCATGTACTTCTGCAACAGAGAGTTAACTATCTTTCAGGAGGTATTCCAACATGTTTCACTATAGGCAAGCTGGACATACAGGAGAAGGAAAAACAGAACTCTCATGGGGTGAGATGTAGGACCTTGCATCTGGGATCAATGGTAGAAATGTTTCCTGACTTCAAAGGCAAAGAAATTATTTCCAGAAGGACAGGAAGAGCTGAATATTCATGCTTGATCCCTGCCTTCTTGATGTTTTTATTTATCTCATATTAATCACTTCAGGTTCCTTTTCTTTCCTCCACTCTTATTTGTATAATATTTTTCCCAGAGCCAGAGCGGCTCATGGTTCTTAACTCTCAAAACTTGTATTTCTTACCTACAAGAAATATCACACGATGTTATTGGGGTATATTTTTTTTTTCCAAATTAGATTGATCACTCCCCTCATGGCTCAGAATCATGAGGCTATTCGCTGAAATCTTTAAAAATGTTACCTTTATGTGCTTGCCTGTTGCTGTATTTGGAAAAATAGCTTCTCACAATGCTTGTTCTAATGTCATTGAAAAAACTATTAGCTGTCTTATAAAAGCATGGGTTGTAAATAACTGCAAAATTTTTGTTATGGAAAATATGGAAAAGAATCTTAATAGTTTTTTTTCTTTTTTTTTCTCCTCTGCTGCTTGCCAATATGATCAGATGGGATGGTAATTAGTTTTGTTTATTTCTGCTTTTAGTTTGTCTGAGCTTTGTAACATTCCTTTTCCCCCAGAATTTCTAATCTTAGCATCAGTAAATTTATAGCTGTTAAGAATTAAGTCTTTTTTGGTTCTCAGGTTTTCATAAGAAATGCTGAAATCATACCTGTAAGTCAAAAAAAAGGAGGGGCAAAAACCAAGCCTGTTGTCATTGTTGAAACTCTTGAAAGTTAACACAAGAAATGAGAGAAGCTATCCAAGCTTCCTCGGCAGAGGACAGTATAATACCTAAATTAGAACTGATATTAGAGAAATAACTAATGGCCTCCTAAATGTAGTAGAGGATGGCTGAAAAGAGTAACCATCCTCAGAAAGATGTCCCCTGCTCTTGAGAACATACTGGAAAGTTGAGTGGGTGAGAAGCAAGTTACGAAATTGGCTAGCTGTTTTATAAATGCTTGTGTTGTTTTGTAATATTTTGGTAAATACATGTTTTCCATTTTAAGATTACTCCTGTTGAAGAAAAGGCCAGTGTTATGCCAAATTCGCTACACATTTTCAACGCCATAAGTGGAACTCCAACAAGCACAACAGTTCATGGGATGCCCAGTTCTTCTTCAGTTGCATGATTGTTTTGTAAAGGAAAGTCTGTTTGTTTCTTTTTTAAAGTATGCGGATTTGCTTCATTGGTGTGCGAACTCAGGATGATTTTGAAGCTAAATGTTCGGCACGTGCAAACTCCATAATCCATATGAATGTCTGAGCACACTTAGCAAATAGCAGTTACTGGTAATAATCTTTTAGAGTAAGGGAGGCACACATATATATTTTTAAATCTTGCTGGTAACATTTAAAAGTATTCACAATGTCATTGCAGAAGTGTGTGTTGGAAAACTATAAAGTTGAAGTTAATTTCTCTCTTGCATTAGAAAGTATTATCAAGATGAATTGCACATTACAAAAACGTGTTGTGGGATGTAATTTTGCAGACGTAATGTTCAGGTGTTCTTTTTGTGTATGGCACATAGAGATTGATTCCAAGTACAAGAACTATTTTGAGGCTAGACAGAGACACTAGTTTTTTGGGTTTAATGGAACTGACAATAGTAGTTTTTGTACCGTTTGGCAAATTGTTGTGCTTTATTTTATACCTTGTTGCATTTTGGAGGTATGTGAGCTTAGATCTTATTAAACAACTAAATACAACCAAAGGTCTGTATTAATGAACACTGAGTTATACTAAACTATCAATAGTAGTAAATTGTTATGTACATATTGTTTGTTAATACAGTCCATACAGTCTGTACATAAATGTATTACATTTCTAAGCATTTTTTAATATTCATACCAGCTGTTATCCTTCTGCTTTCAGTTTATTGTGAAAATCCGCTCATTCCAAGTATATGCAGACTTCACAGTTCATTTATTCCTGTATATAAATAAGTGCAATATAAAGATGTATACAGTCTTTGCTATGTTAGGTTTATATGCAGTTATTAAAAGAAGAAAACTTTTTTGCCAAAGCAATGGAGTATGTAATTGGTGATCATGGTTACTGTGGTAAATGGTGGTATAATTTAAAGCTTTTTCCATGTTCTTATTCTTTTAAGACATTAATTTAGTAATTTTATATTTGGGGGAAATAAAGGTTTTTAATTTTATTTAACTGGAAGCACTGTTCTGCTGTAATTAAACATTCCGTACTACATCTATATTAAAAGGAAAAAGGTAGTTACTTTTCTCACTGTGTGCTCTGGTTTTTATTTTAGATGTGTCCCTGGAAGCTTGATAAGGAAAAAAACCAAACTGCCTCTTTGCAGCTTAAGTATGAGATGAGATGCAGACACTTCTAGGGTTTATTTCACATTCCTTGTCAATGAAGGGAATTTAGGTTATTAGTTAAGACATTGTTTTTGGATCCATCACATTTGACTCAAATTACATGTTACAACAGCTGAAAGTTGTTACTAACCAGTACACTTAATATTTGGAAGTCTTTGAAACTTTACATCACATGACAGTAGAAATTATCTTTTCCTTATGATCTCCTGGAAAGTACCTCTGTGGAGAGGGACCTGGGGTGTCCCTGTCCCTGTGCCCTTGTGACCAAGAAAGCCAATGGCATCCTGAGACAGCAGGTCCAAGGAGGTGATTCTCCCTCTCTACTCAGCCTCGGTGAGGCCACGCCTGGAGTACTGTGTCCAGTTCTGGGCTCCCCAGTACAACAGAGAAATGGAGCTCCAGTAGCAAGTCCAGCAAAGGCTACTAGAATGATTAAGGGTCTGGATCATCTCTTACATGAGGAAAGGTTGAGCTGGGCCTGTTCAGTCTGCAGAAGAAAAGGCTTAGGGGGATCTGATCAATATGTATAAGTACCTGCAGGGAGGGTGTCAAGAGGATGAGGCCAGACTCTCCTCGGTTATGCCAGGCAATAGAACTAGAGGCAATGAGCATAAACTAGAACACAGGAAGTTCCACCTGAATGTGAGGAACTTCTTTACTGTAAGGATGACCTAGCATTGAAATAGTTGCCCAGAGAGGTTGTGGAGTCTCCTTCTAAGAGCCATCTGGACACAATCCTGAGGAATGGGCTCTAGATAACCCTGCCTGAGCAGGAAGGTTGGACTTGGTGAGCTCTGGTGATCTGTTAACCTCAACCATTCTGTGAATCTGTGATACAGTTTACGGCCATGTTCTGTAGGTAGCATGAAACTCACCTGTTGCCATTACTCATTGAAGGTTTTTCCAGAACAGCTCATCCTGGCAGTGGAAGGCTGGATAACTCTGCTTTTTCTAATTATATTTCTAGAAAAAAAATTCCTGTTCGTGTAAAATCCTTTTCCTTAAAGGGGAAAAAAAAAAACAAAACCAAAAAACCCAACAACAAAAAAACCCAACCAAAAACCAAATAGACAAATGCTTCTAAGGAGTGAACCCACAGTGCTGTGTTAAAAGAAGTCCCTTTTCTCCTCTCTACCCTATATCCTTTTACTTTTTTGTTCATTTTTGGAAACAGGTGTAAGAATACTTTGTTATCTACCAATGTAGTCAGTCTCAAGGTATTTCATTATTAGGAGAAGATGTCCTCTAAAGTTGTTTTGCGATATATGAAGAGGTCAGTATAAATATATTAATAGAAATTGCATCCATCATGGTGACTTCTTGCAATCACCCCATTTTTTCTAACTTGCCCTTTGCCCTGGGGGCAGAACTGACAGTTTCCTACAGTTATACACCACCTTTTCCAGAGACCTCAGTTTGACAAAATTGTATGTGCTCACCAACCTATAAATGTAGTATGTATTTGTAATTCAGTATGTTATCTATGTATGTTATATACACCTAAAGAAGTGTAACTGTTTTCTTACTACAAGTTGGCCTGTGAAAAATAGTGAAATGTAGATGACAGTTAATGATTATCATGTGTTTAAGCCTACAGGCATTTTGTTTATAATCTGAGATGATGCATTTATGTGAGAGCACACACCCTCTAGTGTAGTGTTTTGATTTTACATATGCTAAGATTATAATTGTTGGGGTTTACCTCTGAATAGTTCATTCTCTACCAGCCTCCCTTTTCTGCTGTTACTTCTGCAACATGTAAATTAAGGATCTAATATGGGTTATTTTATTTACAAAGACTTGGGCTTTGTAGTGGTTTTGGCTGGAATAAAGTTCTTTTTCTTCACAGTAGGTGGCATGGGGCTATGTTCTGGATTCGTGCTGGAAAGTGTTGATAACCCGGGCATGTTTTGGC
>JANHGB010049698.1:0-108521 GCA_026283785.1 Coracopsis vasa
CTCCCTCTGCAGACAAAAAGGGCGGCTGCTAAAATAACTGAAAAGACAAACAAACTTTGAGCGATTTGCTGTCCTTTTTACTACTAGGATTATTATCACCTTTTATTTTTATTTTTTTTTTTTAATTTTAGGTCCTTGTTTTGGGGTTTTTTTGTTGTTATTTTTGTTGTTTTTCCTGTGGGGTGTACACTGAAAGCACAAGCGTTTAAAGCTCTTGACAACTACTTTGAAGAAACAGAAGGTTTTGATTTTCCTGTTACGTTTTTCATTTTAATTTGTTTTTCTCCCACCTCCCCCCTTCTCTTTCTCTCTGGAAATGTAAAAGGTGGATTTAATATTTTTTTTAATAGTGAGCAGAGTTGATTTTCTTGTCTTTTAATATATATATCAGCAAACCACAAAAAATACAGATGGGTTGGAGAGCAGAAAGCAAACCCAAATAGTTTTTTTTAATTATTATTATTATTTATATATTCTATATATTATTAGAAAAACTACTTTTTAAATAAAAATAGAAAAAAACCCACAAAAACAAAAAAGCAATGGATGTCTACTTGATAATAGAACTGTTTCTAGAGAACCACTGTGGGCGGACTCTATCGGGGGACAAAGAAACCCTTGATGTGATGGCTTCTGCATTTTGAGATTTTGCACTTACTGTAGCATGTGGAGTTTGGCTACACTTGTCTTTAACAGCCTGAAAACATAAGCAGCACCACTGAAGACCATGACCTTGGGGAACACATTTCCATCCCTCCTTTGGACACCTTTACACTCAATAGATCTCTTCCTCCCTGCACCCTTTCATGTCTTCCTCACTCCGTTCTACTTTTTATTTTTTCCTTTTCCTCCACCTTTCACCTCATGGACAGCGATTTCCAAGCATAGGGATGGAATATGAACGGCAAATCGTAAATGTCAAAGACAAAACACATGGAGGAGCAGAATCATGGAAGAAATTATATGGAAAAATACCTCACCTGTACTTTTCTTTCCATTTTTAAATTTCAATTCACAGCATTTTTTCCTGTGTCGCCCAGTTTTTTCTCTCTTGTAGTGTCTTGTGGGACACTTTGTTTGCTTTTCAATAGCTTCTTTGAAATAAACCAAAGCAATACTAATTAAAGTTCCAAGGGCAATGGAGAAGAGTGGCTCCCTTCCCAGCGACTTTCCCAGAAAGGAGGAAACATGCAGCAGGATTTGAAAGGTATGTCCAAGCTGAAATGTCTTTCACCCAATTGTGAAATCTCTGTGCCCTGGATTTTCAACAGACCCGTGACTGGGCTTTGTTGTAGGACTAAGTCCCATGGATTAAATTGTGTTACGAGTATGCGTCACATTCACACCTCTTGTGAAGTTAATTGAAGTTCTGTGGGAGCAGGATCCAGCCTCGTTGTACAGTCAGAAGTGATTCAAAATGGGTTAGTGTGTAGGTTGCATTTTGCTGTCCTAATTCAGTCAAAAATCTCCCTGAAGTGGGGGCAAGATTAGGTTCTAAGGATATATTTTTACTAATGTGTATAATACCAAACAGGGTGAAATCATGACTTTATTTAAACCAAAGGCGTTTATCTGGACAATGACTAATCCTTAATCTGGAGCTGTGTGGTTTCAATACCAGAATAAAAATCTCAGCCTTGCAATGAAGACTTTGAGTATATATTGTTTTAATGCATGAATGATGGCTATCCAAAGGGATTAAATTTCTCCTGTTTCTTTTGCTGGGGTAGCACAATACTGTCTGTGAGAGCTCTTTTAATCCTCACCCCTGAAACCTTAAAAAAAAGAGAAAGGATCTAGTATCTTAATTTTTTATTGCTCACTTAGGACATGGAATAAGCAGTGGCCAGATTCTGCTTTTAGGTACATGGCTGTAAATCCAGAATACATGCTAAGTGATGTCTAGATTATGCTAATAATCTGCCTTCAAAACGCTGTTACAAACAGTTATAAAATACCTCTGTGTGTTTATACCTTAGGACAGGGCAAGCCAGAGCCATGCACACCTGCTGGGAGAAAGCCTTGTTTAAGGTTTCATCATATTGATAATCCTATTCTGTTGCTATTGTGTTCCTGCTGATGTATTATAATTGATCAGGTGTCAAATCAATGATATTTTGACCTAATGCTGTCAATGAGAAGTGTACTTTAACTGATAAAAACATTAATTCATTCCACAATCAGTCCTTTTTCCTCAAAAATAACGCAAGATAAATTCATAATATTCTGCCACTCTTCTGTATTGACTAAAGCTTCAAAGTTAAGATGGTTTCCAGGGGTGAGGCACAGGTATACAGGCATCAGCTTTTGCAAAATCCTTGAAAGAGCTACGACTTAGTTTGCATATCTGTATCACTTTATATATGTATGTGCTTGTGTAGGTAACCATATATCAGAAATGTATGTACACAGACACATACACACATATATGTAATGCAAACATTAAAATAAAGAGCAACAGAAGCCGAGATGGAAGACACTTCCCAACCAAGAGTGGGTGGAACCAGCTCTCGTATGAGGCACTGTGGGCTCACTTGTTCCATACTGACCCTGCTGTAATTGAAGAGTATCAGTAAAGTCCAGTGGATTTTGCCTAAATTTATGCTAATGTAACTGAGAGCAGAATCTGGCCCAGAATTAGAGTTACTCCCAGATCTGAAAGAAACACCACAAACCCGAAATGTTACAGATTTTAAAAATGCAGTTCAATTTGATCTATCTTGCTACTCCTGCCCTTCAATCCCTGCACTTACATTTGTGGCATTAGTATTATATTCTCTCCGTTTAAAAATAAAAAAAAAGATTTTTTCTTTCTCTTGCCACTCTATGACATGCCCATGTGAACAACAGGGAATATAGAAAGGGAGCAAGTACCTAGAAATTTTCCGAATTCATAGTAAACAAACAACATGATTTCTTGCATCCATCCTGCATCTACCTCTTCTATCCATATAGTGGTCATGTCACATAGATTAGAAGGTTAAGAAAAGAATTTAAATTTTACCCAGTGTTCTTCAAAATACTCTGAGTATACTTTCACAGGGAAAGGCTCATAGGAATAATGGAGGCTTGAATTATCAAGGACTTGAAGAGACCTCAGTTTTCATTTGTCTACCTTTCACTGCCTCAGAGGTGTAGGTTTGACGTACTGGAAACAGAGATTTGCAACTGGCCATGGTGCAGGGATGGCAGCACACAATTCAGCATTTACTAAGCACTGTATTTACCCAGCTTCTTGCATGCTGCTGCAGCCCATCATGAGCTCCATGCTGCTGTGCTGAGTGTAGTCCTCACAGCACCTGAGCTAGCTAGCTGAAGCCTCCTCAGGTACATCTGGCTGAAGAACTCCACTCACTGCATGAACTGCAGAATAGGCATACTCTTAACTATTTTTTTCCAAGCGGAGCCCTTAACTATTGTCTTTTGTGAACCATGCCTAACACATTCTGGGCTCTTCTGGAATACAAACAATAATCAGATGCCCATAATTCATTAAGTCTTGGTTTAGTTTCACAAATGCAGTTACAATAACAATGCATACAGACTTAATCCTTTCGCAACCTAACCACCCATCTTTGTGACAACTGAGTAGTGCAGTACCCTCGGAAAGAAGCCACAACAGCTCACAGAGTGCATAAAAGAATTGCCAGCTGACATTTGTTACAGATAGCATAAAAAAATATCCATCCCTGTTATTTATACCATTAACGTGTAATGAACAGTCACTGGTTCAATCTAGTCCTGAGAGAGGAAGGAAGGTAAAATAAATTCATTGTTTTGGAGAACAGAGTAGTTCTTGAATTCCCCAAGATGTCTTAATGAGACTGAGATAACTGACATGAGTTTAGTTCAGCAGGCTAAGAAGTGTGGTACTGACCATACGAAGGCATTGATCATAGCGAGGAAATTAAAATGTAGAGGTGGAAGCTAAGAGTGCTTGTTTAAGATAGGCTGTAAAGTACTGTTGATGGTGAATACTGAATGGAGTGTTGATATGGAAATGAAATATTCTCAGGGCAGGTATTACGAGAGTGAAGGCTGGGAACAGGGAAAGAAGGTTGGTATCTCGTAAGTTAAAGGTGAAAGCAAAGCAAAGGGGCTGCTACATGAGACCCTCTCAGACTGTCAAGGGGAAAATGACAATGTTAATGAGGCAGAAAATATACAGGAGATTTCATTGGTGCCAAAAAAAAAACAACCAACCAAATAAACAACAGAAAAAGAAAAGCCTGGCACTAGCATAGCCAGGTCAAAAATGAGGGAACTACACAGTATCAATTGTATCATCAAAGACATGTAAGTCCCAAAGCAAACTAAGAAGGCATGAAGAGAGTTTTCAATGTGAATTCCGGGTTGTACCTGAAAAACAGAGTCATCTTTGAAATCAGAAAGAAATGTGATGCTCTGTATTCCCCAGTGATTTCAGCAGTTCAATAAGACCTGCTGTTCTGAGCTTCATAGGAAGATCACTGAAGGTGCAGTCCTTCAACTTATCACAAGCCTAGCTCTTCCAGTCCTCCTCCAAAGATGTCCTTCTTATTAGAGGAAGGTTAGCATAAGGCTGTCCAAAGATTCTCCTGAAACATATGCTCCCACACAAACCATGTACCAAAATGACAGCGCCAATGTGAAATGTGAATAAAGGGATGTTTCATTTCAGGCCCTAAATTCAGACTTTTCTGTGTTTAATCATGTGAGTTGTCTGCTCAGGCACCTTCCTACTGCTCCATACTAAAAGATCTTAGAAAAGACACATAATTTCCTGAGCCATCCTATGCAAACTCTAATTCACAGATGGGAGCAGGAGAAATAAGGAAGTGACATGAGGGACTTGAGGGAGAAGAAAGACTATGTAGAGCGTGCACTGATCCTTACCATATTCTCTTTTGTGGCACTTAATTAGCTAACATTTTAGCAGGGACAGACCTCAGCTCCTGCATGAAAACAGTATAAAATTTTAAGCATGATATTATATATTGAGAAACCTTGAAGAAAATATGGGATTCTGGGATAACAGTTAAAAAGTAAAAGGAGACCATGAAGCATGTTGCAGAACAGGGATGGAAATGAAATCTGGTTTGCTTTACTTTGCACCTCTTCCCTCCAACTGGGCACCCCACTTTTTTGTGGGTTGGGTATTTATTTCTTTTTTATGTAATGGTGCTTGGAATGACATTGTATATATGTGGCAAGGTTATAAATGATGAGCCTAGGCTGCTGAAACAAGGGCTAGAGAGAACTTTGCCACTGGCTTCAGAAGGATTAGCTTTGGGCTTTCTTAGTTGTTGCTTTTATTGAATGAAACCTCACTGTTAATACGCTTGCTAGTATGGTGTAGACAAGCTCTGAGATGGCCATTTGTTTCAGCAGAATGTGTTATTAGAATCCCCTCCCCACATTGTTTTGCCTTTGAGCTTTTACATTAGTTATTCATTTTGAGTTTGCCATTTTACAGACCTCAGCTTAGGCTCTTGATTGAAGACAGGGACTCAGTTTGCTGCCTGCTGATGCATGGAGCAAATGAGAACTGCACTCAGGGAGTCACTGAGTCTGGACTGTGCCGGGGCACTGCTGTGTTCTCTCCTGCCTGCTTTGCCTTTCTTTGGTTAATTCTTGCATTGATATTTTGAGATGGGCCCTAAAATTATAATTCAAATACCATCAAACTATGGAGCTTGGCTCCTCATGCAATTGCCTCTTCCCCATGGCAAGCAGTTTTACCAAACCAATTCCTCAAGCAAACATTGTATTGACCACACTGGGAGTTGTCCTCTTATAAAAACGGCAAAATCTGCCCAATGTGCTTTGTGCTGCAACATATGTAGATGTTTCCAATAAACACCCATTTCTTATTCTCTGTGATTTTTTATTATTTCTATAAAATTTGTAGCTATAAGTATATGTAGAATATGAGGCACATGCATTTGTTCATGCTGGCATGGGGTTGTTTTGACAAACCCTTACAGTGCAGGAATGCAGCCAGGCTGAATTTTTGCTGACTGAGCCATTACAATAAAATCTCCCAACCTTTATTCTCTTTGCCAAATATCTACCAGGGCTGAAAAAAACCCAACCTCTATAAATGCCATAGAATACTGAAATTGGGTCAGAACTATTTTCATGTCCCTGTCTGTATTTCCGCAAGTGTTAAGTTACCAATTTCAGAGCAGACAAGTTGTAATAACATTTAGGAAAAAAACCCAGTTCTTGTGATTTCAAGTTCCGATAGCCCTGTTAAGGGGATGCCACCAGTTCATATCTTTGAGTTATTCTTTTGGGCAATGGCAGCTCCTAAGTTTTTGGACCTTTGTGTCATCCAGAACTGATATGAGAGGTGTGGGGAAGACTTGGGGGGAGGCACTTGCATGTTGTGGAAATAAAGAGATTATTTTATCTCATCCTGCTCAGGACCTTAGCAGCATGTAACTTAGTCAATTAATGGATTAAATGCAATGCAATATGCAGTCTTTTTTTAATTTCCAGAAGTTACCATGTTGCTGTCACCCTGTGCATATCATTCAGACTTCTAAAGATGTCTTTTGTGCAGCACTACATACACTTGCATCTCTATACAAACAATTAGTAATATAACAATGTAATTAGAGCAGGATTTCATAAGCAAAGGCCTTAACTTACAGTGAAGAGACAGTTATCTAAGTTGAATGATGAAGGTTATTTAATGATGTTCACAGTAAAAAAACCTGACAGCGTTTGGTGCCTTTCTTTTGGATATACTCCTTCATATCCTATTGTTTGCTTTGCATTCACTTGTGGCTCCCACAGTCAGTTAAAACTGAGTCTGTCAAGCTATATTTTCAGAGGAGTAGAATGCAAGCAGTGTTGGAAGGTTGTTTTGTGCTTCTTCTGTTTTGTTTTGGTTTGGTTTTGGGTTGGTTTGGTTTTTCTTTTTTCTGAACACTTGCTTTTCTTGCCTGTTTGAGTTTGTTTAGTTTTACTTTGTGTTGCCTTTCCCTCTGCAGTCAGCCGTGCCCTCATGGACTCCAGCATCCTTCAAGCAAGACATTTCAGAAGAAGGCTGAGAGAAGCCAAGATGCTTTGATACTTCTCCTCTCCTTGCCCTGACCTTCCATACTCATGTTTCATCTGGCACAGGAGCCTGGACTGTGGGAAGTTGTCTGCCAACAGCTGAGAGAAGTTCTGGGGATGCCCTAAGCTGGTGCAATACAAAGAAGTTTTTTAAAGTCTTGATTTCACTTTCTTTTAAGCGTGTGTATAAACCCAGGTCAAACTGGAACTGATCTACAGTAGAACTGACTGAAAAACAAACAAACTGAAAAAAGACTTAACTATTTTATTTATTTCGATATTTAAGAAAGAAAAGAAGTGCTGAAGTTGCACAGTATTTTTGTTTTAAATACATTTTACTTCAAATTTTAGATGCAATTTTGTGAAGACATGAAATTTTAAAAAGCACTTAATGTAAAATAAAGACTGAATATTTACTTTAAGGAAAAAACTTTTTAAAATAATGAAAATAAAGATCAACTCTGCTCTCTCTCTTACTTTAAAGAAGCCATTCATACGTGTGCTGGGTATCTTTGTTTTTTGCAAATTGGATGTGGTAAGTGATGATTGTTCTGGTTTACTTTTTCCTTAATCATAATATCCTGTTAGATGCTTAAAACTTACTTTGCTGTACTGCGTTAGGCACAAATCTGAACAAAAAACCTGTTGAAATAGCAAAGATCAGGCTCAGTGGCTGGATTTTTTTTGTTACCAGATTTTGTGTCCCATGTTAAGAACTGTCTTCTCCCAGTAGGATTGATGTGTCTCTTCTGCACAGTAAGAGAGGTTTGCTCTTCAGCAACTTTGAAATACTTCTGCTGAAAGAGGGGTTTGAAAAAGGAGAACAACTCTGTTAATTTTAGGTTTGTTTTTTCCTTCTGTGGTAATTCCACAGCTGATTGTGAGTTGGTTATAAGGAAAGTATCTAAATGTTCAGGTGCTCTTGGCATGGATCTTCCTATTGGAGTCAAGGATGATGCCATCTGTAGAAACCTTGTGTATTTTAGCTCTTTCTGAATTGGTAGTGGACTTTGAAAAGTGTATAGGTGCACCCATATGTCAGCAGTAAGCAACAGGGTGACAGTTACTCAGCAGAAGAATGTAAGTTCCCATAGCTACAATCCTAAATTGTCCTATGAGGAAGTGGTGAGGGATGTTTGCATCCCAAATCCTAAGTTGTTAGCCATCTTCTCAGTGAAATAAGGTGTTTTGTTTCTTACAAGAACTGGATGATTTTGTTGGCTGCCAAATCTTCTCACAGTGGAAAGCACAGGACCATTCACTGTCACGTGTGATACAGTCTTGTAAGATTGGAGGATAGCCTTGTGTCCTATTGTAAGGGTATTGTACTTGGCTTTGAGATTAGCTTCTCCTCTGTAACAGGGGTGCCAGACATACCTATTGGTATACACCCAGAGTATAGGTAGAAAAAGTGGTTTTGTTAATGTGGCTTGTGTTGGGGTTTGGAATGAAAAAAACTATGTCTAATAAAAAAGCATCCTGACTAGGTGAAGCTGCCAGAGAACCTCATCCTGCATTGTGTTTCTTGCACACCTGAAACTCAAGCTCACCTTGTTGAGGGGTTTCCATGTGTCAGTAGCAACAGATTTTGTCCCCTTCTCCCTTCCCCTTCTCCTTCTTCTTCCTAGATTAACATATAGCACCAGAAATAACTATGTAAGAAGTCTGGTAGACCTGAGTCCTGCTCCCACTAAGTTAAATGACAAAATTTATGTCCTAATCAGGCTCTTTGGCGGATTATTTTGTTTTGTCATTTGCTGGTTTCTAAACTTGCAGTGGTGAACTGCCTCCAGAGAAAAAAAGAAATCAAATTTTATCTCATCAAAATATAACAAGACGCACAACTGTAATGAAGACTTGCAAACTGTAGGGTCTTGTGTTCATTTTGTGTAATATTCCTTCCAAATAAAAGTTCTGCTTCCAACGTCCCTACTGTATATTCCTCTGTAAATATTACTTTATCAAACCAATTCCACAAGGTCTTTTTTAGTGCAAATAATCTTTTTTAAAAAGACATTGTTGAATAACCTACTTGTACATATACTTTTCTAAGGCCTCTATTGTTTATAATACTCTCTTTGAAGCATAAAATAAAACTTCCTCCTCTATTGGTTTTGTTTCCCTTTTCCATTTTGTAAATTATGACTTTTGTCCCTGGATTTTGTTTTGTATTTCTTAATGAAGCATGACGTTAACCAAGAATTCCTTTCTTCTTGCTTTTTTACTTTCTCTTCTCCATTCATTGGACTACAGAAACTGGTCCTGTTGCTTGCTATAGTGGAGGCAGGCAGGAAATAAAATATTGCTTTTCTGTAGGACTCATTTTAAGAGTGTGATAATAGAGGATGTCCCTAAGTGTGTTTGTATTTTAATAACTTTCTCTGTGAGATTCATAGAGTTGCATTAAGCTAATTTTGATTTAAAGGTGGAATTTAAATTATATGAGAGCTTTTTTGTATAGATTTTAGTGACATTGTCTTAAGGAGTTCTGACCCTACCTATGCCATTTCTAACCTAGTCACTGGACTAACTGAAAGTGGTGTTCCCTTTGTTGCACTTCACAGTACAGGCACAAACCCTTCCTTTCCATTTTGGAATCACATTAGCTTAGTAGTATGGTTGTACAGGATGGAAAGAGAAAATACTCAGGATAGATGCCATCTTATTAGGAAACTGTGTGTCCTCTTCCCTAATAGACCTGCTGTCATTTCTATGAAGCTCTGTTGCCTTTCCTCTGCCTTCCCATTAATTTTTCTGCTACCAGTAGAGGCTATAGATGGCCCCTTTTACGTTGGCAGCTGCTTTCAAAAACAGCAGCTGAGGTGTTTTTAGGTGATCTTCTGATGTGGGTACAGATATTTTAGATTAGTGAACTGCCCCCTTCCCCCTCAGCAGATTAAATGGCAAAACTGTCCTAAAGAACACATCAGAAATTAATCCAGTCAGACAATATAAGAATTGTACAGAACTGTACAAATGGGCTCCTACCTGCCTAATTTTTAACAGTTGTGTGTCTGTGACTTTGCAGCACAGAATGAACTATTCTTGCTCTTCTGTTGTCTTCTTTCCCTATAGTTTTATTTTTAAAGTTTTATTTTTCACATGTGTAATTTTAATTTCCATTAGTGTTTTGTTTCTCCATTCTTTCTTCAGATGAATGTGACTTGACAACTGCATTGCTTGACTTCAGACCTTATCTTTACTTGTGCATGGCCTTTGGCCAGTTCATTGAAGGAAGGAAGAAACCAAAAGGCAGTTTCAGCTACCTTTGCTGTCCTCAGTCACTGTGGCTCTTGGGAACCTGTTTGGGGTCTGATAGAGCAGCTCGTGGACTCCTTTCTGGATTGTCCTCAGCTGTTCTGTGGCTAAAAATTGTCTTTCCTTCCTTTTCACCTGCTGGGCACTGGGGACCAGAGGCAGCTGAAAAGGTGAGGTAAGGTGCTAGCTATTTCTGAGCCGTACTGAGAAAGTAGATATGAAGCTCTCCTTAGAGCACATACTGAGTGACAGGATTGCTGGTTTTAAAGCCCCTCCTAGAAACTTCCAACTTCCTTTCTGTGATTTGCTCTCAGATATTCTTACAACAGTCTGAATTGCAGGGCTACAAAACTACTTTTCCATAGGGATTTCTCAGGGGGCAAATAATCTTTTTTTCCTGCCCTGTAACAGAGAGGAAGGAGGATATGTGACGACAGATCCAAAGCCCCTGGCCATTGCTGCTTTTGTTGTTCTTCTCCTAGCTCCTCTTGAGCTTTCTGCTGTGCTGCATAGCACAGAGACCCAGATAGAGGTTGGACTGAGGGCAAAGCTGAACGCTGACAAATCAAAGAAAGGGAAGTTGAAGAAAGGAAGGAAGGAAACCGCTTGTGGCATCAGTGCGCTTTTCTTTTTCAATAGGTCACCTCCCATTCTAACTCAGTTGTCATTTTCATTGTCCCAAGTGTGATGGATGCAGAGAGCAGAGCTAGACATTTCTGCTAAGGTAACCAGGAGTGAAAGTGTATGTTGAAATTGACCTTTATGGATGTCTGTCAACACCCTGTTTAGATGAATGGGATCCTTCCTACCACAGCAGAGCTATTGTTACAGGCTGTCAGACTCTAGAGAACAACTCTGCATAAGTCTTCTTCCTTTGAACATTTTTGTGCCTTTTTTATTGTTGTTTTGATTTAGGTTTTTTGGTTGGGTTTGTTTTTGGTTTGGTTTTTTTTTTAGGACACAGTAATGTTCTAAAGGAAAGTTTTAATTTTGCAGAAATTATCTAAACAGGAAAAAACCCACTGTTCCCTAAGTCCCAGAGCAGATTTCTGTAGGAAGGTGTCTTGTTTTCCTGTCTGGAGAATTGTTCTTGCTCATGAGAGTTGGACATGGTAGGAGGAGGAAGTAAAAATGTCTACCAGCATTGTGGCACCTAACAGGCTCCCCCAAAACCAGGTTTCCCTGGGCTGAATCTTAGTTGAAGGATGGCAAAGCTGAGGGTTGGAGTGGGAACTCAACTACATAAAGCACCCGTAGCAGAGCATGTAGGCAATGACTATCCTCTTAGCTTTGGCTTGGCTTATCCAAATTTGGCTTGATGTGTTTAACATCTCTATTGTCCCTTGGAAATTACTGTAAAATTGTATTTCCTTTACTGCACCAAAGCTGGACATTTGCCACAGTTTAGTCCTATCTTTGGTTTTGGTGATTTAAGATGATATCCATCCATCTGTGTCACTTAATTTCACCAGTATGTATTTTAGAACCTGAATGCATGTTTTGCTGTTTCAACAAATGCTCTTGCTGTGTGAGTTAGAAACTTTTGCTGTATCATCTGTTGTTTGATGACACTTTGTCTTTGCAACATGTAATTCTTCATGATTCCAAGGTGTGTGCACCATGATGGGAGAAGGATGGCATTTACCTTAAAAAAAGCACAGATTTCTGGAGCACAGTGTTGTGGCTATTATTGCCTTCCAGGATATAATTACAAGCAATTTTGTTTAATGCTGTCTAGGATAGCTGTGGCACCTCAGAAAGGCCTACAAACCAACTATGGCACTGCTATAGAAAAGGCAATACTCCTTGAATGTTGAAGCTGGGTGGTGGGCTGAAGCTCGTGGAACTACTGTTGTCTGCCTGAGAGAGGCTGCTATTGTGTGGAACTTGGAGAGGGATATTCCTTCTTTGGATTCACAGCTGATGGATGGAACCTCTTGAGCAGAAACAGATGTAGCTACCCTTCAGTGTCTTATTCTGAGTGTTGTTTTTTTTTGGAGTAGAGTTTCATTTCTCAGTGCTGATCATCTTCCATAACTGATTCTCAGTAAGACCTTCTGGTTTATCTCTAGTTTTGCACAGGTGTTAAGGGTCATTTTTTGCTTGGACCAAAGTCCCTTCTCATTATGATTTTTGTCTTTGCTGTTAGTGTCCCTGTGTCAGTGGCTTCATTGTGGAATGCAGGAAGAGAATGAACATGATCAAATCTTTCAGATGCAGCCTTCTTTTCTTGGAGCAGATTAGAGATGCTAAATAATGATGGAGAGAGTTTTGTCAAGTGTTGCTGAAGACTTAGCTTATTAATTTGGATTTCTTTCATTAGCCAACAGCCATTAACTTCTTCATATAACGATTTCAGGAGTCAGTATTGAGGCCAGCTCTCCAAGGTGAGAGGAAGTCATTGGATGGGAAATAGTTGAAAGCTGTGCTGTAGCTAGAGAGGTAGTTTTATTTTAGTGTCACATAGCCAGTTAGACATAGCTTTCACGTTTATGTAGCACTTTGTATGGTGGAGTTTACATGGGGTGGTTTTAAGCCTATGTTTGAGAAATCAGTTCTCCACTGTTGATACAAATGACAGTTGCTTCACATCAATGCTCTGCTGGGAGTGGCTTAAGTGTGTTATACAATGCCAAAATCTTTCCAGCTCTTTCCTCAGGCTCAACAACTTGATTTATGGTGCAGTGGATCCTGCAGCTGGATCTTGGCTCAGAAGTCTCATCCATTGCTGGGGTATCTGGGCTTGGGCTTTATAAAGAAGGTTACAGCTCTTCTTAGGTCTTTCCACACCAACTATGTCTCTGAATGTATCCATCAGCCTGGAGGCTTAAGAGAGTTTTTAACTACCCACAAACTCTCTCTAAATTGAACTCATATTTCTATTGTACTTTTCAGACATCCATATGGTCCAGAGCTATGTATTCCTTCACCTGGAAAAAAGAACCCTCTGTGGGTTAGGGAGTTTCATTTCCCTTGCCAGGCCAGGTCAGCCTCTTCATTAATTTGCTCTCCAAGACCCCTTCCTCATTTCCCAGATACGAGATTTCACATCTGCACCCATTAGATTCCTCTGTGACTGTTTACATATCTACATGTCTGGCATTATGTGAAGAAGAATCAGTCCCCATTAGGCCCAGTGCAGCCATCATTGAGAATTGCCAAACATCTCATGGGTGATGGGATCCCACCTAACAGCAAACATTGCAGGTGGAGAATGCCCTCAACAGTTGTTAAAGGTGAGAGAAGTTGGAGTGCCCAGAACCTGGTCAGACCAGCCTGTAGGGGAGGACTTTCCAACCTCTGCCGTTAACAGACCCACCGAGCAACACTCCCACTCTAACCAGTGTAGCAGCCACCTAAGAGCAGGGTCAGAAGACTACAGTTCCCTGTAGTACTGTGGAAGATCATTTTCTGGCATTAAATATGATAATATTCTACTTTTGTATAGGTTCTGTTAAGCAATTTCTCTGGTGCTGAAAAATAGAAGGACTAGCAAACTGTTTAATGAGGGACATTGTTGGCCATTGCTGGGGACCTAGTTAATTTCTTGTTTCATCTGATGTGATGTTTGGCAGCTATGAAATATTGGTTATGTAGGTTAAACCATCCAAATTAATAACGCTACTCATTTGTTGCAGGTTAAAGAATAGCCTGCACTTTGACTTGGCTAATCTTAGGTGAAAGTTCTGGTGAGCTCTGGGAAACTAGATCACAGATTTAAATCTGGTGTTTTCCCAGTGAAAAACAAACAGAAAAATCCTACTGTTATGGTGTCTCTGGCAGCATTTTGTTGGACAGTTACTCAGAAAGGCTGTTCAAATAACTGAACTGAAAAATACCATGGTGAGGAGAAAAGATTTGGGTTTGATTTGAAACAAAACACATTCTCTTTTTCTCAATGAAATGACCCTTTCTTACTGCCAAGTGTGTACAGGCTTGAACAAAACATTTAATCTGTGAGTATTTCTTCCTTCTCTTAAAAACAACTCCATCAAGCTCACTTCTGAAGCAAGGTACTTCTCCGAACTGAAATTCCATCTTCTTGTTTGTGAAACAATGGCACAAAATGTCTTACTCTTGCTGAAAAATCAGTTTCTCCCTAAAAGCCACCTCCTAACCCTTTCTCACATCCTGCTTGTTTTTAACTGAATATTTCATTCAAATTCACTCCTTCACTTAGATGCTTAGATCCCCCTGAAATTGCATTTTTTTTACAGGGTAAACTGAGCCATTTCACTCCTCCCTATGGAGCTTGTGCTGATGCTCTGCAGAGTGCAGTTATGGCTCTTACTTCCCTCTAGATATTGATGTTGCTGGGACTTTGATGGAGAAGTGAAAACTGGCTGCCTTATTGATGAAATCTCGATTGGCAGTTAGAAATTCCAAACCAAACAGGGGGTTTAACTAATGGAGAGGGGAAAAAAATCGGTAGACGATGGGATTTTTCCAGCTTCTGACACTGCATTACAAACAATGGAGAGCGTGCATGGAGAACACTGCCCATTCGGCAGCTGAAAAGGGTTTTTTTAAAATCAATGAGGGACTGAAGTAACTTGCTCCAAATTGCTTTTGTTTGTGTTTAGTTGAGTGAGGCACTTCTACTTATGTCTGAATATACAATCACATTAGCAACAGTGTAAATTATGCTTGCGTGGGAAAGTCAGACCCCTTGCATTTACAGCGTGTTCGCATCAGTTATCAACCATTTACCCATCATGTAGTGAATTTCTTTATCTCAGTGACACGTGGTTACCTCATGTAACAGCCATGAGGTCACTGCCTATGCAATGGCATTGTGTCTTCTGCATAGTTCAGTTTATTTAGTATTAAAATGATGACATTTAAATAATTTCTCTGGAGTTTGCCATTTGATTTGAAATTTATGGTACCGTGCTGGCAGGGAATTAGTCTAGAGTCATTCCTTAATCTCTCTAGAAAGTAAGTTTGTCCAGAGATTTGTAATACTGTCTCATTTTTCGCTTTCCCATCCCTTAATTCATCAGCGTAAACCCAGCCTACCCTGTTTTCAATTACTTTTGTGTTGGCTGTTTCATGGCCTGTGGGTGAAAACACCTCTGAAGTTCTCCCTGCAGCCCTCAGTGCTTGAGGAGGACTGCAGTGGTGATTGTCTTGATGCTCACTGATCTGACTGGGTGAGCATGGCCTGGTTTTAGTGAAGAGGTGTCCATGTCATGAAGCATCGCCTCCATCACGCTCTCCCATGTAATCCCAATGGAAAAACCCTCGTTGGAGTGCCCTGGGGAAACAACAGTGCTGTCGCCAGCTTGGGTTAGATGTGAAAACGCTGGAGCTGGTCTTTTTGATCACTACCTTGATAACATGGGTACGCTGGGCAGCGCCGAGTGTCCCTGCAGGCATGCTGCCATCTGTCCGGCTGTGTTAGTGGGGCTGTTTAACACTAGGAATACTGGGGAAGGGCCAGGTATGCGGGCAGCAGCCATGGATTCAAGCAGGTAGTAGAGTTGTTGTGCAGGTTAAAGGGAAGGGAGGAGGGACAGAACTGGAATCTTGGTTTATAGGGGCTTTTAACAAGGGTAATGCTCCCATGGAAAGCTATCCAGGCTGCCATGTCCCCAGCATTTTAAATACCACGTCACTCCTCTCATTATAGCTGGGGATTTTGGCCCTCCCAGGGGGGGAGATGTTCTAAATGGGCTGCCAGGGAGGTGGATTTAATGCACGAGGAAGAACTGGCTTCACCAAGTTAAAAAGCAAAACAAAACCCAATCCTCCATTCCTATTTTTAGTGTTTATGACCAAGTATTTTTGCTTGGTTGCTCATTTTGAAAGGGTTTAGTGAGCCTGCCAGTTGATTGAAAGCTCTGTGGTGTGTGAGCTGGCCTCGCTGGGGAGCCTGCAGTGCATAGTGACGAGGTCGGAGCTGCGCTGGGGGATTTTTTCCACTGCAGTTTGTTGAAGGGTAACAAAAATGTCCCCCGGGCAAAAGGGATGTTGGTGTTCCAGGTTGTGGTGATTCATCTTGTCTGGATAAGCAGTCTTCCTCCCACTGCCGCATTTTCATCTCTATCTACCTCACCCCTACTTCACTGTGCAACCAAATGCAAAACCTGCCCTGCACTGCACGGGTGGAATTTGCTTGGGGTTTTTTTACAAAGCCAACCCCTGTGAGGAGTACCTGGTGGGCAGCATTAGCATTCGGTGTCCGTCCTGGCCAGTTCCTGCTCTATAAATGGGTTTATTCTCGTTATTAGGAGCTATGTCCCTGGCATATGGAGTCTGTGCGGTGCCTGCAGGCAGGTTTCCTTCCTGTTGGTGTTGGTAAGCAGCCCAAGTACCTCCTGGCAATTAGCAGATCGTTACCCATAATGCTATGTGCAGGGATGCAGCCTGGTGGGTATTCTGGAGGTCACTCTGACCTAATTCACCCCCAGGAATTGTACAGTGCTGGCACGGCTCACCAGTGCATTAACAAGCTGATGCTTTAGTGCGAGGTCATATGAGTGCTTCCACAGTATTTTTCTTAGGCAAGAAATAGCCATTTTGTCTAGCGGCCAACAGCGGCTAACAGGGGCTGCTCTGGAAGAGGAGGGAGCAGAGTTCTGGCTGGTTTTGAGATGGGACATCGTGGGCATGTGGCATTTCCTTGGATTTAAAACTGGGAGTCATTTCTGATCCCCCGGGTTGTGCATGTGCAGAGCTCAGCTTGTCACCTTTGCACTATCACAGCATCTTTACAGTGAACTGAGCGGCATGTGTCAGGCATGTGCCTGAATCCCCACTGCTCAGCCTCAGAGTGGGGGACACAGCAGCAGGACTGTGCCCCAGACCTGCCCTAGCCTAAACGTGTGGGAGATATGAAATGGAGGTGCAGATATCAGCTTGTCCCAGCTGGGTTTGGTGGGGTAGGTGTGCCTGGGCAGAGAGGGACACCCACAGAAGAGTGGGCATCCCACAGGCCTTCTCCCTCTGGCAAACATGAGCCCAGCATCACCAACCCAAACCAGGGTGCTCTCCCAGAGCAGTGATTTGTATGTGCCAAAGTTAGCTGTCAGCAGCTTTTAGAGGCTTTTAAAATCTGTAACTTCTGTTTTCCATTTCTCCCTGTTAGGGTATGTGTGGCTAGACTGTGCATGCTGAGGAAGGGGGGCTGTGCAGGGAAAGGCACACTCAAACCTATGGCAGTAAAACTGTTTTAAAACATTTCTCAAGTAGTGTTCCTGTAAGACTTGCAGTGTCTGCTACCAAGGGAGTGGTGTGTGGGGACGGAGTGTTTTGACTGACAAACCATTAGGCTGCCCAGAATAACCTGCCCCTGGCTTCTCTCTTTGCGTGCTCTGGAGGTAACCCCTGAATCCCACCCGGCTCCTCCCGCCACCCCGTGCCAGACGGAGTTACTCTGCCTTGTCTGCAGCTAATCTCTCTGGGTGCACGTGAGTCTGTGTGTGCACAGATCCTTCATTTTGTTTATGCACGTGAGCAGCCTTTGAGCCAAGCTTTGGTTTTGATGTGCCCTCTGTAGCCCTCACTC
Organism: Coracopsis vasa; assembly: GCA_026283785.1. NCBI lineage: Eukaryota > Metazoa > Chordata > Aves > Psittaciformes > Psittacidae > Coracopsis > Coracopsis vasa. The sequence goes on from JANHGB010049698.1 coordinate 17,816, forward strand.
TTTGTCCTAGCTGATGCTTTTGATGCTTAAAAACATTTCAGAGGAAATTATGAAGTGTTGTAGAGTCAAAGCTGTGACCCAGTTGAGCTGGTGGGCAGACTTCCCTTAGGCAGCAAGATTTTCCAGGGAGTGCCTCCAGATGAAGGGTATTTTGGTAGGAGCTCACTGCTCTCCTGTGCCCTTTGGTGTTTGCATGGCTGAATCAACAGAGAGTGTCACCTTCCACACAGCACCATTTTATAGCTTCCTTCAGATCTTTGCTGTTAATTGCTTTCAAACACAGATCTGTCCTGCCTTCAGTTCCCATTGACTCCAATTACACCTGCCTAACTGCAACTGGGACTGAACCACTATCTTTTGCATGGGGGTTTTATTTGTCCCTTGGGTAATGAGCTGAAGCAGGCTCTTTTCTACTGGTGCCGAATATTTGAGCAATTGCTTGTGATTTATGTGTCTTTTTCCACTGGAACTGGCAGTACTGAGGAGCAAACCAGCACCTCCAGAGTGCAGCTGGCTGCCAGACCCAGGTGCTAATGCAGCAGAGTGTCTCTTGCCTTTCTGTGGGCTCTGTTTAAGCTCTATCCATACTGGCCAGAATGACTATAGGGCCAAGAAATGAAATAATAGGAACTATAAGCTCTTCTACAGCTGAATGGTTTCAGAGGTCCATCAATTATTAAAGATGTTAATTCTTCAACAATTACTGGCACATTGTGGCATATGAGATTAGAGGAAGTTGGTCTCTGACCAAATCAGACTAACCAGCTTATTCACCGAGGCTCCCAAGTCCTTTCAGACTCACTTCTGTAGCAGAGTTGGTAGTGCTGGAACACAATGCCTTTGACACTGGGAAAAACATCCAAGTTTTCTTATTCTTTAAGGTCCTTTCCAACCCAAACCATTCTATGATTCTCTGATTTTTATCAGGATGTAGAAAATCGCACTGGTATTATTTCCTCTTCTTCTGTCTAGTAGCAGGAAAACCCAATGGTGCCTACGAGTGAGACTTCCTTCTTTGTTTGCTTGTTTTACTTAAGAAGCTGGGGTCAGCAGGGCTCTGTGCCAAGGGGGGTGAGACAAGAGCTCTTCACCTGCAGCCTCTTACCCTTACCCCTGCCCTGGCCACAAGAAAAGCTGCTGATTTTCCTATAATGAAATACCCATGCTTCCCTGTACCACAGAGGTCTTATGGCAGCTGGCGACTTGGAGCCTTACCCCACAAACACTTTTGAAAGCTTCTGAGTACCTCCATTTGAGTGGGCAGGCATACGTCCCTACATTGCAACACCTTAACGCTGCAAGATGGGAAGGGCCAGGAAAATGCCAAGAGCTCCCCATCCTCATGCCTTAGTAATGTTTGGTCTTTTCCTGAGAGTTGCAGCTCCTCAAGCCCTGGGATTACAGCAGAGCCAAGCCTTTTGGTGTGCTTGGATGGTTTCCATTTTAAGGGCCCTTTCTAACCCGTATGTTGTATACATATCTGTGAGCATGCCTTCTTGGATAGACAAATGAGGGCTAAATTTTTATATCATAACCATAAAGTCATGTCCTCTATTAGAGCTGCAAGTTACTTGTCCCTTATTTTGTACTGATAACGCTAATAATTCTGTCTAATGATGACAGTGGTCCTTATTCAATCTTAGCAGAAGGAAATTTTACAGCTTCTTTGCATGTTAAACTTACATTATTTGGATGGGGTTCTTGTGACATCAGTCATTATATCTGTAATATGTACTTACAGTTTTTTAAAACCTGAATAGTTTATGGAATAAATTCTGATGTGACATAGCCAGGAGCCCTGTGGGTTTTCATTATGCTATTGATTAAAAAGCCCACCACTATACAGTGAAGATAGGGGAAAGAGTTGGAAAGTGAGTAAAAATTCCTTTTACTCTGCGTAAATAATTTCACATTTGTTTTAAAAAAGGAGTCTTTGCTTATTTTTTTTTCCTCAAGATAATCTCTGCCTTTGTTTGAAAAAGGTTATTGATTGGATTGTTAACTTAAATAGTCTGTGGCGGGTGTGACAGAGCACATGGCTGCAATTAATCTTGCGATGCAGAATCCATTATTGAAAAAGCACTAATGAGCCATTCTAAGGCCTTCACTGGTCACAGAGCGCCTGGGAGCAGCAGATTGCTCCTGCCCTATAATGTCAGTTTTGGTCTTTAGTGTTTTACAGCTGGTGTAAGCAGAAGAGATTTTTAGATAGGTTTTCTTTTTAGGGTATTTATGTTAAAATTCCCCTTACCACCAGTCTGCAGTTGCAGTGGGTGTGGGAGACAAGAATGTGTTTGCTCCCCACTCATCTGACCAGATGTCTGGTGGACATAGTGTACAATTAAAGCCAGTGGCATGTGAAAAATGGATGTCACTATAAAATATGGTCTCACTTGTAGGGTTCAGATCCAGAGGAGAGTTTTGACAGAGATGAGGGAGCTTTCAGACCTGATCTATACTTTAAAATATTGCTTTAAGACAAAGGGATGAGCTGCTGGAAACCTTCTCACTGCATGTTTTATTGTCTATATTGTTTATAGCTATTGCAGCAGAGCAAAAGTTTAGGTAGAGAATAGTTATGGTAGATTAGAAACTGTCGATGTTAACATATCACCTTCTCCTTCAACAGAACTGCTGCTGGGGTGTATTTTAGAGGTCTGTCTATTGACTTCGGTGACACCATAAATATGTGTTACTTCTTCTTCCTGCTAGATCTGCTGAGCTGATACAGATGTGTGAGGGTGATCCAGGGTTTGCCAGGGCTGAGCCACCAGCTGAATTATTAACTGAGTTCCAGCTGCAGGCTCTTTGCTGCACGCCTTTGCCATAGCAAATGCTGTTTATCAGAAGATGAGCAAAATAAGACTGTTTCTTCATCTTGACCACATTAAGTGATGCCATTAAGCAAGAAAGACTTTCAGGTCTCTGGCTCATATACTACCACAGTGTCTATAACTTGAACCACTTTTTGGACTGTTCTTCTTGTAAAACAAAATTGTTTTTGAGCTGAACTTTAAAAAGAAAGGCAATTTTCAATCTACCTGCCATACACAGCTACAGGGCTTTGTTTTCAGGTACTCTGCCAGAAAGGGAATGCCAAGAAGTGCTGTGATACGGAGCAGGGATGAAGTTCACTGACACCGCGCCAGGAAGTCTTGGACGTGTGAATTTTCTCATTGGTTGTGAAAACCACTGGCTTTTGAACCAAAGTAGCAGGAAAATAGAGAGGTTGTGAAGAAGGAGAGCTGGAAGGGCAGGAAAAAGAATTTCAGTGTTTTGATTATCTATTGACATGCTTGCCAGACGCTACAGTGCCTCATCACGCTGCTGGCATAAGTAAAAATAGTCTTTCCAGCAACATTAGGTTGGGGTCATGGTACCACAAGGCACATTGTTTCATGTGAAAGAGGATCTGACATAGAGGCTGAAGAAAGACATGCCCACAAGATACTTTTTTTTGCCTTAGACATGCCGTAAGCCCTGGGCTAACAGAGAGCAATCTGCAGCCATGCAGATACGGCTGTGGGCATTTGTTGGACTCTTTTGTAGTCACAGAGCCCAATGGACTGAACAAATTGATATATTTCTGCAAAATATTTCTACACTGCTACTGAAAAGAAGCCACCATGGTCCTTACTCCACTACTAATATTTCCTAAGCAATCCTCATCTCACAAGAACCCGTTGCTTTTAGGTTTGTGGTGGGTTTGGTTCTTAAGAAGAGCCTTGCAAAATAGGATGGATCACTTCAATACAAGATGCAGCACAGAAAACCTGCAGAGGTGTTTTTGAGGCAAATGAGCAGTGAGACAGTCAAGACTGATAGCTGGAAGAGAGCAGGAATGGCTGTGGAGGGACAGAGATAAAATAGTGAACAGAACCTGACCTTCATGTCATTTGAGAAAGGGAGAGTCTTTAGCTGGAGTCTCTGCAATGAGCAATGTGTGTACGCAGGCAAGTGAGCACGTGAATTTGTGTATGCATTTAGCTGTGATTTATTTCTGTAAGTTTGATTCCATTCTTTCTGTTTCTTTTCAAATGTGACTGAAGCTATTTAACTGTCTGATTAACTCACCTCCCTGTATGAGTTGCTTTCTGTGATATATTCCAGCACTGTACAACCTTTCTGGAAGCCGACACTCTGCTGCTGGGATGAATTCCTCCCTGATGCGTAGTGTGGCACATTTGTTCTATTTACTGGTGTTGAAATGAGGTTCTGCACTTGCTGTAAATCAGATCTGGAGGAACATTTCAGTGTCATGTCAGGTTCTGCTACTTTGGTAGTATCAGAAATTGTATGAGGTCTTTTCATCAGGAAAAGGGATCATGTCACATCTCCTTCTGCACAGTTGCAGTTTCAAGGACCCCAGAACTTTAGATTGAACTTGGTCCACTGTACATCTCAGTAAAATCTGACTCTTGTTTTGTGCTGACATTTCAAGGGCTCCAAAACCCATCTGAGCTCATCAATACTGTCAAAACGTTTCTTTGTTCAAAGGCTTAAGAGTGATATGAGCAATGTCACTGATCCCTCCTTCCTTAAGTATCTCCTTTATTTTCTATTCTATTTCCATAATAACTTAAGTACACACATTTACTTGTTGGACAGGCTTAGTTTTCATATCATAACCATGCAAATATAACCAGAGAACAAAAATCCTTATTACAGCATTTGGTAGTATCATGGGCACATAAAGGGAATAGATTCCTTACAGCATTATTGCCTCACCCAGGAACTGTTTGCTTCACTAGCTAGAAAATATAGAAGCTTCTTGTAGGGTGGTAATGAGTGATGTGACGACACAGCAAAACACCGCTGATAGGTCTAGTAATGAAGATAGCACTTCTGTGCCCACATCTACAGTTAGCTGTGCCTTATTTTCTTATTGGAGAAGAAGCCTTTCGTTCTCCTCTCTTAAAAGGATACTTAGGCTGGCAGAGGTGGAAAGCTTGTTTTCCTACCCGCTGGCTGCATTCTAAGAACAGCACATCAGCTGAAGGGAAAAAAGCCCTGTGCATGTGATGGTGCAAGTTTCTAGCGGTAGCATGCGGTAGTGTTGGATGTGTGTACCAGTAGTTCTAGTTTTTGTATAGATGAGCAACTGGCTATCCCTGTCCCATGCCCCTCAGCCCTGACTACACGCAGTGTTAATGCTTAATGCGTGTCAGAGAGGAATGCTAAATACTGGGCTTTCCAAGAAGGCAAGCAGTAGCTTATTGCAGGTGACTTAGGGACTGCCCCAGCCTGATAGGGGTGGTTTGGGAGTACAGTGCTTTATTTCAGCGGTGTGTTTTTCTTGTTTTGTTTTGCAGAAGGAACACTGATCCTACCTTTGGTTTGTTTGTTTGTTTGTATTTTCCCCTCCAGAAAGCCCATTGCTGACCCTGCTACTGTGATACCGCTGTTTTGCAAAGCTGGAGTCGACACGCATGTAGGGGCGGGGGTTGTAACTCTGGCAATTTGTCCTTCCCGATTAGATGTGACTGTTCTGCTAGCTTTCCCTTCTTTATTCTTTTCATTTAGTTCATTGTGGGAGTTGGCTTGGGTTTTTTTCCTTTCGGTTTCTTGTTTTGATCCTGGAAAGTTAGCTGTGCAATTTGGTTTCTTCTGTGCCAATCAACTTTAGTGGCAGAGCTCTTAAAAAAATTAAAAGCTGTGTCCCTCCATTCTGTCTTGCTTCTTCTCTGTACGCTACTGCTTCCATTTGAGCAAAGTTTACAGAAATGCTCCACCTATTTGGAAGGGAAGCTCTGAAATGGAGAATAACCTCATTTCCACCAGGTCCTTCAGTCCGGTCGAAGTGCTAATAGAAACTGTAGTCCAATTTCTATTAAGATGTATGGGCTGTCTCTGAAATTTGGTTTGTGTCTGATCTCATCCTTTCTTTTGTTTTCTTTCCCAGAAAAGCCCACAAAACCCAAACCCAAAGCCAAACCATTTTTAAGAGCTCTGAATAAAACTGCTTTGCCAATGGGGAATGGGTGGGGATGACTCTGATTTTCTCTTGTGCCCGGCAGCGAAAGGGTTAATGCCTGCTTTCCTCTTTGGTATCTGTTAGTTGCAGCCCATGTTGTGATCAGTCCATGTCCATGTACGTTTTGTTCCCAAATTTAATACCAGTTAATTAACAAGCTATAAGTGAGCCTTAACAATGACAGTTGTTTCCAATCTTCCTCAGGACACCCGACCTGCCTGCAGTTCACCACAAACATGACTGAGGCTGTTAAAACCTATCAGTGGCAGTGCATTGAGTGCAAATCCTGCAGCCTTTGTGGGACCTCTGAGAATGATGTGAGTTCATTTACCTTTTCATGCAAATAAATGTCACTGCAAGATACTGTCATACCTGCCCTTGAGGAGCGTGTAGCAATGGTATGGGTCATAGCTTTATTGCTGCTTCCATACATCTCCAAGGAAGAGCTACTCCTGAGAGTAGAGATGGGCTTCTCCCTAGTGCCCCTGTTCTGCTGAAATTACCACTGGTATCATATAGGACCACTTAAGATGATGGTGATTCTTGTGGTTTGTATGCTTGCTCAGTAGAAGTTAGCTGGAGGCCATAAACATGTGTTGCGGGGAGCTGCAAGAGAGTAGTATTTTCAGTATAGTTTTCAGAAGCAGATGTGATGGGTGATAACCTGAGAGATGGCAGGTGTGTTTCTTCTGTCCCTGATTTTGCTTACTTTCTTGGCATGACTTTGTAGTCTTAATTACAAGACTTGGGAAACATGAAAGCACTTGAACTGGGATGGTGAAACTTCTCTCTAGACACTTAATCACCTGTCCCAGTGATTTCCAAACTGTGTTCCAGATCCTGCAGCTGGACAGTGTCCTCTCTGTGGGGTTTTCAGTTAAAATCTAATGCTAAGGGTCCTTGGCAGTATGTGAGAAACTTGGAGAATTGACAGTTGCTGGACAATTTTGGAGGTGATTAGCTAACATTCCATTCCCTATAGCAGAATAAACTTGAAGCCTGGGATTTTGTTTTGCTTTAGCAATAAATAAGGAAATCTGAAAACAGGGATCTGTTCTGTGTTAGGAACCCTGGGATACTTCAGAGCAGCCATTTTCCCCCACAGATATATGAAAGGCTGCAGACCCCAAGGTGGGATCATGTCATTTCCATCTGTTTCACAGAGTATTTACTTTGATCAGTTTTGGAGAACTGGCTAAGTCCAGGCTTTTGATGAGGAAGGTTTTCCCTGAAGGGATGAGATCCAGCATGAGGTCACATTGGAGCCCAGTAAAGCCTATCCTCTTCTCTCAGTACAGCATATCCCTAGCTTAACAGCTTTTACTCCTGCATCATGAAGCCACCTTGGAGAGGAAGTGCTCCACACCCCAGAGAGATTTTTCAGCTAGAAACTGAACTGCCTTTGTGATGAGAAGGGCTCTCTGCAGCCTCTCAGGAATATGGTGGTTCATTGTGGATGCACAGAGGTGACGCATATAGCCTTTTACATTCTCAGTATTAGTCTCTATGTTGCAGCTCTGTGTTCCTGGCTAGGAACTGGTAGTTACTATGGTTTTGTGTTTTCATCTTGGCAAGAGACTAATTTACACCATTTTCTCTCTTCTCCCCTCCTTCCTTCCGTTTTCCTACTGTCTTCCCAACAACCCTCCCTCAGGACCAGCTGCTCTTCTGTGATGACTGTGACCGTGGCTATCACATGTATTGCTTGAATCCACCAGTCTTTGAGCCCCCAGAAGGTAACATATGTTGAAGTCTGCTTTGAAAGTCCTTGTGGAGAAGGGAGGAATTTCAGAAAGGTGGAAATGTTGTGCAGGATTAAGAAGGCTGTAGCAAAGCAGAGGCAGATAGCTTTGGAAATAAAATGAATAGACATGGAGGTCTAGTGTGATCTGAGATATCCTGTTCAATCTTGCCTGGTCTCTACCTCCTCTTCCAGGACACTGCCCTTTTGCAGGTCATGGGTACCTTTGGATGTCCCACTTGGCACTGGACACCTCAATTTAGACAATTGAACTGAGCTCCTGTGAATTGTGACTTTGGACTTTCTAAGAAGTCAAAGTCCCAGAGAGAAAGCCCCATACAGGAAGGTCCTCTCTGGAATAGCTGTGTCTGTTGTCAGGAGACTGAATTAAGAGGAATGACCTTCCTCGTTCTTTGGTCTGTCTGTGCCTCACAAGAGTGAGAGTTTTACTGTCTGTATTACATTCAGTATGTAGTTAGGTCCTCTGCAGGGTATTCAATGTGACTATAGTACAAACGGTTGTAGTTTGTCCCTTGGTTGTGGAGCAGAAGAACTACTCCCTTGCCATTATTGATTCTCTGACTAAAATCTGCAGAGAGCAGTAGAATTGGAGAAGGAGACATGTGAGTGTGAATGACTGCAGTTTACATGAGGGGCGAGACAAGAATAATTGCAAATCAATCATGCATTTAGGAGCTAAATGTTTGTAAGTCGGATAAAGGCAAAGCTAAATCAGGAGGGGAAAACTTTGAAATGCAACTAATAATTAGGTAAAGGTTTGTGTTTGACTGGGAAGTGGTATATTGAAAGTATGAAAATATAAAACACATAGTGGCAATGCACACCCCAGCTGTGTTGTAACTTGGATAGAAAGCGTACACACACAATACTAAGGGCAGAAGAGCCTGCTTCAGAAAAATACAGGCAATTCCAATGTAAGGAATATTTGCTATCCCATTCAGGCAGATCTTGACATAAACTCAGTGCCTAGGTTTGATGTCATTCCTATCAGAAGGATTTCTTCATTTACAGGGAGCTGGAGTTGTCATTTGTGCCGAGAGCTGCTCAGAGAGAGAGCGTCAGCTTTCGGCTTCCAGGCCTGAGGAGCTCCAGCAGCCAAGAAACACTTTGCTCCTGGTGTTGCCATACCAGCACAAAATTCCCATCCAGAACACAAAGACACAACCCACATCAAAATGAATGGACACTTAAATACAGGAAGAGGTATCTGTGGTATTCACTGTCACTAATGCTATACCTCCTGGGCTCTGCTAGACGGATCATGTACTTTCCCGATGCTCCGGATGAAATTTCTTCACTGCTATGCATGGTTGCTGCTTCCTGTTATGGGCTCACATGCATTTTACAAGGGGGAGGGTTGTTATATCCACAGAGGAGTGTGGCCTTGTGCTTTCTGTTTAGTCTTGTTTCCAAAGAAGTAGTAGGATACCTCCCAAGGAATTATTGGTGAGTACTTTGGCTGGGAGCCGCACCAGTTGTTTCTCTTCACAGACTTGACTGAAAATCTCTTTACTCTGTATTTGTAGGGGTGCTTTGAGAATTGCATTAGTTCAATACTTCCCACATCATGGACAGCATATTGTCACTGAAAGAAGCCCAGATCAAAAATTTTTGGGGTGACACGTTTTCCCTTGGATTAAATGCTTTGATTTGGCAGATCTTCATAAATCCGGTTTTAGTATCTCTGAAGGAAGAACACTACCGGTATGTACACACACAAACGCTTAGGAAATCCCACTGCCTTTGGTATTTCAGTATATTCAGGCACCCTGCCCCACTGCAGTGCCAGCACACAGTCCAGACTTCATTTAATTTTGTACAGAAAGTTGTGAATGGTCGTGTATGTAATCGACTTGCTGTTCAGCTCAGAAAACGGAACAAAACAAAACCAGCATCTTAAGTTGATCATAGAAATTAAAACTGTCAGTTTTCTGAGCAAAGTAAGCTGCAAAAAGGAGCAACCTTGGCTTATGATCAAATGAAGCACTTTTGTTAATTTTTTGAAATTTCTAAACTAAAATGTTCCACAACTTAAAGTTGCATTTTATTCCAGGAATTGCCTAATCAAGACTTCCAACATTTCCAGACTTACTGGTTTTTAGCGAAGTAATTATCAAGATCTAGCTGAATTTCCAAATAATTTTGCCCCCAGTTCTCCACCAAACTGCATTTTTGGCAAATGTGATAATTTGTCAAAAAGCTTTCCCCAGCTCTAAAGTAGGGAATAATTTACTGAACCTAATAAGAAAAGAAAAATTTCAAGATTATTTTAACATTTAAATAGAAAGAGTTGTACTTTATTTATGCAAACCTCTACATGTGAAATGAAGAAACATTAAGCAAGAGCATCAGTTGAAAAAATATTAGTTCAGTTGAGTCTCTTTGAATAAAGGTATCACTAGGAGGACAAATGAATACATTAAAGAATTTCTACCAGATACATTTAAAGGTTAAAAACCTGCAACTCCCTGAACTGCCAAGTAGCCCAGAATGACCATTTTCTTGGGCATGATGTGTATTAATTTCTATGCATAGATTTAAGTGAGTTTGTAATATACATTTATGAGAGTCTCAAGCAGCATGTGACTCAGGTTGCTTGTACAAGTAGGTAAGGACACTGAAGACTATATTTGGCATATTCATATTGGTTGAAACTTTTCCACAAATTTAAATGTTCCCAAACACTTGAAAGAACATTGTGAAAGAATATTGGTGAGCTAATTTTTCTTCCTTCTCCTGCTAATTACACTTAGTTAGAATGAGTTATACTGACCTAATGCACTTTCCCTCATTATTTAGGTAGTTTCTTCACCTTTTGCTAGAACTAACAGTGTCAGCTGCTGGATTCTCCCATGTACTGTCACAGCCTCTTCTCAGGCTGCAGCAGGAGTATTTTAACCTCTTAGAAAGAAGATTTAGGAAGTATTTATCCTAGTTGTATTGGACCAAATCTCTCCTGGAGCAGGTACACTGGCTACCTAGGGAACTCGTTCAGTACCTTAGGCTTTCCATGTGATGACCCCTCAAACAAGACTTGAGTACCAAGAGTACAAGCAAATTTGAGCATCAGCTATGGGGAGAGTAAAGTGGGAGGCCATGGACCTGTGTTAGGTCTCTGGTACCTGCTGGGACAAAGCTCTAGAAAAAATGTAAAATGAAGCATTTTCTTCTTAGTCTGCATCTACCCTAAGCCTGAGGGCCACAGCTCATCCGCATGAGCATTTGCACCCATCTTTTGATGTGGTCAAACCCTGCTGACTGGGCACTTTGGGACCATTGCAGGGCTTAGGCTCAAACAAAGTCCTGTTGCTGCTGTGACCAGGACCACAAGTATCTATTCTCCAGAGAAACCACTGAGCTCTCATAGGTAGTGCATGGTTTGACTAGAGGGACTGGAGCTGAGAAGTGCGTGTGCTGGAGGAAAGTTTTATGATGGTGCTGGTGGTGGGAGCAGCAGAGCTGGGTTAGTGTTTGGGCTGGTGCTCAGCTACCAGGCCTGCTGGGTTTACGGATCCCCATCATAAAAACAGCCATCGCCTCCCAGTTTCCTGGTATTTGCATTGACCTTGGGAGAGGAGTGGGACAATGTCTGCTTTATCAGGTGGAGAGGGAAATCCATATAGTTTAGGCCTGTGTTTTACACAGACAGTGGGCAGTTCATCATGTAAGTCTCAGGTAACCCTGTTTTGGGGACTGGCTGGTGCAGAAAATCAGTGCTCTCCATCCCTGTGACAGACATTGCTAAATGAGCTGTGCTTGGCACACACACCTGCTTTCCTGCTTTGTGGTTTTGATCCACAGTGCTGGCTGTTTTCTCCTCCCACAAGCATTCTGCAGTGAACAGTGTCTTTCATGTTTGGAAATATTCCTTTGTGGCCTTGCTGAAGTTTCACCACTAATGAGGTATGATAGCGGGAAAGACTGCTAGATCTTCAATGGCAAAATATTATTTGCCATTTGAGATCAGTGTCATAGGGTACTTACCCGCAGTGGTCTGTCTGCATTTCATCTCTCCAGCTTTGTGCTGTGTTGCTGTGCAGCCAAGCAGCTCCAGGTAGCTTTGGCAGCAAATAAGATGCAAGCTCTCCCATGCTGAGAGCTTCTTCCAGCTACAGCCTCCCTTCTTCACTAGCTTGGTCTAAGATAAGGGGCTGTGATGGATCTCTCAGTGATGTTTTTATCATGCATTCAGAGCCATATGTCTTGGCACACTTCAGAAATATTAATTGATCCACCAAGCGAACAATGCTGTAACTGCTTTACTGAGATGTGGAGAGGCTGTGGTACAGCCTTGGAGGTGAGGAAGAGGAGTTCAGAAACTCTGATAACTGACTCCCTGTCACGTGGTACCCTCTGGGGACAACCTTCCTGCATGACTGCTGGGATGAACAACTTGGGCAGCATCATCCATGGTCAGGCAGATCTTGAGACCACTCATAACAGTGATCTGTTCTGGGCAGTAAACAATGTGAGGACTCTGGCTCTGTCTGCTTCTGTCTCTCTTGCTATGGCAGGACATGCAGGTTTGTTGGCGTATTTCAGAACTCTTGCGTAGGCAAGGCAAGCAGTATTTTAGGACAAATCAGGGCAACTACCATGGGAGATGGTAGATCCTGCATCCGTTGAAGTCTCTGAATCAAGAATGGGCGGCTTCCCAGAAGATGTATTTTAATTAAATGCAATCTTAGTTAATCACAGGAATGTCTGACTGAAAAAAGGCTGGTGTTACAGAGGAAGTCAGGCTGGATGATGTAATTGTTCTTCCTGTCCTTATTATAAAAACAGATGTTTACTGTGGCAGAGAATATATTTAAATACAAGCTGTGTCTGCATAATGGCCCTAAAGTACATTAGTCAAACATACTCATGCAGTTCTTCTAGTTTTTAACCTCTTTTGGGTAACCTAAAAGAGGTCAGTTAAAGAAAATCAGCCTTATGGATTCAGTTAATTTTGTATTACATTGTTCATGCCCATGATAGCAGCTACATTGGTGTTAGCTACCTCAGAGCTTGATAATTATGACTATATTGTGTGAAACCATGGTTCTGGCTCTCCCTCCATCACATCTGTGTGCTGTGTTGCCCAGTTTTCTGCCCCATGGTGGCAAAACTGGCTGGGGAGGGCAGTTGCTGCAGTGGCAGCCTTAGAAACCAGGGCAGTATTTTCAATATGGTAGTCAGGGGTAGATGTGATGGGTGATAACCCGAGAGACGGCAGGAGTGTTTCTTCTGTCCCTAATTTTGCTTACTTTCTTGGCATGACTTTGTAATCTTAATTACAACACTTGGGAAGCATGAATATTTAAACTTCGATGGTGAGACTTCTCTCTAGACACCTAATCACGTATCCCAACAATTTTCAGACTGTGATCCAGAGCCTGCAGCTGGACAGTATCCTCTCTGCAGGGTTTTCAGTTAAATCTGATGCTAAGGGTGGAGAAATGAAAAAAGGGGTTCATCCAAATCATACCACTGAGGAGGTGAGCTCATGTTATTTTACCATCACAGAGCCTTGGGTCTAGCTTGGAAAAGGCAATCTATTTAAGGAATATGAGATGGGTTCCATTTTGCCTCCAAACTGTACTTCCATAGAGATGTCTTTGACTGAGTTTACAGCATTTCTATAAACATACCTTAGGTCAGTTCTTGCGCTAGGAAAGCTACCATTAAGTGTGTTCTTTTGAAGCTAACGCTGCTTTAGATAACTTTGAAATCATTATTTCTCAGCTTTCTGTAAAAGGGGCTTAGTAAATTCTGCCCCAAAGGAGGACTCGCACACTGTGCAGTGTTATGGGGCTGTTGCATGTTCTTCACGCCTACAGCATGTGTTTTGACACTGGTCATTTGGGAAGTGAGGAGTGGATGGGGTTAGAGAGGTATATTAATTAAGCTTGTCACTGCTGGAGGGATAATGTGTGTTGTGCACAAGGAAATTCCAGGTAGAGCTGAGCATGATTTTTCTGTGTGGAATTATTAATTTTTAAAAATGTGCTTTTGAGAGAACCAAGATTATTCACTTATTCAAGTTCAATCTGGCAAATTATTTCATACAAAAATATAGAGAATATCAGAAAAGTTGAAAATGATTGTTTCAATCTTTCTAGAATGAATCACTTCAATATTTGAATTTAAAAATAAATAATTACTTTTCATTTGACACAAAATGTTTAATGTGGGGCTCAAAAGTATTTCAGGTCTATTTGAATTGAAATTTTCCAAATGTGCTTATTTAGTGTCATATCCACCACTGTGTATCTGGTTAATCCAGTACCACCATGTCAAGAAATTGCGCTACAGAAAACTCTACAGCATCTACTTAAAAGGAAAAAAAAAACAAGCTATGGGCGAATAGGGATCTTTAACACGATGCAACTGGTTCAGCCAAAAGTAAAAGATAATAATTAAAATTGAGAGAAAAAAATAATTTTGAATGCTAGGAGCACTTTCTTAGAGCGAGACATCTTGGTTGGTCTTACTTGTCTGTCTGTCTATCTAATCAGCTGGAAATGCCAACTGTTAGTCTATAAAACTGTCTTTCAGAGCAGAAGGGGGAAATGCTTTATGTTTTCCCAATACATTAAAAAAAATGGACAAAGCACAGGAGACTGTATTGGGAACAATTTGGCACCAGTTTGGGAGGGCAGAAAATGCAAATCTTATGGAGGAGGTGATTAGAAGATGGATTGTCTTGTCAGTTTTGTTATGGGAGGCTGCAGGTTGGACAGGAGGTGATCTTCACCTGAGATTTTAACAGTCGACCAGATCTATGAGAGAGGTGCTTGAGTCACTATTGCTGGAGGTATTTAAAAGACATGTAGATGTGGTGCTTAGGGACATGGTTTAGTTGTGGACTTGGCAGTGCTGGGTTAACAGTTGAACTCAATGATCTTAAAGGTCTTTTCCAGTCTGACCGATTCCCTGGTTCTATATATTTTATGGAAATAACTTGTGTGGAGAAGAGCAGGCAGACAGGACAGGAAAGCACTCTTCTTTAGCCAGTTTTAGGTTTATCATCTTAGCATAGCTCAGTTTTTGTAAAGCACTTAGAGCCCACTAACGGCGTGCAAGCAGAGTGCTGCCATTTACTACAGTGATGCAGAGCCAGGCTGTGGCAGGGCAAGCAGAGCCAGCTCTCCTGTGCTGCTCCTCACACCATTTATTCCTGCCCTGGGAGGTGGGAGCAGGTGACAAGCCAGGAGTTGGATGCTGAAGGTCCAAGACCCTGTGGAGGAAATTAAAAGTTCTAGTTGCTGTGGCTGTGCTTCTCCTCTGGTGAAAGAGGGCAGGAGCGGGGACTGGCAGGCAGCCAGATCCATCTGCAATGGTGATTTAATTACTAATAACGACCTCCAGCCTTGGCAGTAGTTAAATGCCTTTTCAGGGCAGGCACCAAACCTGGTCTGGTTTACATAAGATAAACTCAGTTTTGCTGGAGGGAAAGGGAGAGGAGGGGGTGTCTCTGGTCTGAGGGGAACTGATTTATAAGTGCAGCTTACCAGCCAGCTTCCAGTCACATTCCATGGCAGTGCAGGCTCCAGCAGCCTCCTCTCTGCCAGTGCTGCTGCCATTGAGCAGGGCCAGAACATCAAGTCCCTGCTCCTTAGTTTTTGCAGAGAGAACTGGCGCTGTCCCAGCTCTATCCCCTGAGGAGCTGGCTGGGTCTCGCTGCACTGCAGACAAGGACAAGAGTGACCAATGCTGCCAGGCAATGTTGGTGGCCCCTGAGGGACAGTGGTTCTCTTGAAGGATGTGCAAGTACAATTCGTCTGTCCTGCTGGCTGAGTCTTAGCATGGGGCAGAGGAGAGCTGTGTTACTCTCCTGTCTTTCCAGCTGCATCGCTGGGGTGTTTGCTGAGTGCCACCACCACTGTGCATCGAGGCACTTAACCAGGGAAGGGAGGAGAGAAAGGTAAACAACAGCAATTACTTCTGGGGGACACAAGGGGTTTTAGGGCTTACCCTCTTATTGCAGAAATGTCAGTGAGAATGCCAGGCATTTTGCAGCTTGGGAATCAAGCCAATGGCTTATTAATGTTTGGTCTGTGTTTCTGCCATGCTGGATGAAAATGTAAAGTATTATTCGTGTTCACCTGTGCAGTTAAAGTATACGCTGTTACTGCTGTTTTGAAATGAGCAAACCACTAGTTCAAGATCAGCTTACCTCCCTTTCCATGCATGAAGTTAACGATAAAACACTTCATAGCTGAAAGTTGCTGATTTTTCAGGTATTGATATTTTCCTTCAGACTGCCATCAGTCTAGTCATCCATCTGATTCAGTTCACTGTAACAAACTATAGGTTTGACGACCACCTTTTGATTTAGGAAATGTTCCTTCTCTCCCCACTTTTCAGAAGCTAAGGAGAGAGAAGGTCAGGTTTTATTCTTTGTATTCTGAAAGAGTGATAAAGAATGACAAGTCCATTTCATGTTCATCTCCTTTCCATGTCTTGAATGATTGAATTGGTTGGCTGGAAGAGCTCTCCTTTTCGTAGCAGACTGAAGTGTCTTTTGTAGCATGTCTCACCTGGGCATGAGATACCACAGACTGGAGTTTTGTCTCCTTGCGTAGGACTCTTCCTACTGTTGCCATATAAGACCTTGAAACTGCAAAGTCACATCAAGGAGCCATGTGCCTACAGACCTGAAAATCGAGATAAGGATTTCCCTTAAATTTCTCAAGATTTTTTGCCTGGAAGGCCAAACCCCCTGCTGCCCATGAACTCTGCTGGAGCATGGATCTGTTTCCAGCCCAGACATCTGTTGCTGCTGGATTCAGGACTGCATTTTTATGTCTGCTATGCATGGCCAGTGCAAACTGCCAACAACATTAAAAGGGAAGTATCTGCTGAAAATAGAAGGATGAGACATGAATATTATGCCTGGTATACTCTTCCTCTGTAGCTGTCCTAGGAGTAGTACACAAGAGGTGTGCCCCTGCATCCTTTTGGGAAAGCTATAGTACATGAGGGAATTCCAAGTGTCATCTCCTTTGAGCTTCATTACAGAATATGCATTCTCATCTTTTTTTCTTCTCTTACAACACACTCTTGGATTTCACAGACACTGTGTAT
The DNA here is from genome assembly GCA_026283785.1 of Coracopsis vasa. Taxonomy (NCBI): domain Eukaryota; kingdom Metazoa; phylum Chordata; class Aves; order Psittaciformes; family Psittacidae; genus Coracopsis; species Coracopsis vasa. Next base: position 34,624 of record JANHGB010049698.1, read on the forward strand.
CACAGCTGATTTGAAGGGTCTAGAACAATTTGGAAAAAGAGAGAGGTCCAAACTGAACCATTAGCTTCTATCTCCCCCTTAGATGTGTTCAGCAAACCCTTGATCATTGCAGGGAATCAAACTCCTGGGCTGACTTAATCCCAGCTCAGCACTAGGGCCACGCAATAGTTCATATAGACTCTTTTGTAGTCATAAAATGTTCTTTAAAAATGCAGGGAGAAATGTTTCTGCTTTACCTTTTTGGCTTTCCATTTTTTGTGCTGCAGCAGAGATCAACAGTCCTCCTGTTTATGCTGACTTTCTTCCAGCACCTCAGCCTGGGTCAGAAGTGATGGTGACAGGCAGGGGAACAATTCGTTTCATTGAGTTGCAGATGTAAAGAGAGGCTCAAGAGCGTTCAAGTAAATTGTCATTTGTGTTAGTCAGATCTCCTAAGAACCAGAAGTTTGTGTACATGTTAAGTCAGTGCTTCACTTTTTCTTCATATGCTATTTCAGGCTGAGTGTACCATTGGTATACACATGCTTTTTTCACTAGAAGTGATTGAAAGAAAACCATCAACAACAAAAATTGGGAAGTGCTTGGGGGGTTGGGGTGGAGAAGGAGAGGAGAGAAGATAGATACTTTATTTGACTTTGGGACAAGATTGTGCCCATTATTCAAAAAGGGAATAGATGGAGGATAAATCTGTGAGTCCTAGTGGACCACTTGGATAACAACTGTGGCATCATCAACTTCTAAGGGCACTTCTAAGATTCTCAAGTAATGATCCCAAAATAGTGACATTCCCATAAATACACTGGTAGAGCCTTACTGTGTGATGCTGTAGTATTGAATTTTAATTAGAAGGAAACCTAGATATGTATACGAATATATATGTATTTGTGTATCATATTAATTTTATTTACTGTAAATATTGCTCACCTAGCAGGAGTAGATCTAGTGTCCTATACTAGATGTTACTCGCCTTGACTGAGAAGGAGGACGAGAGAGACAATCTTATTTGTTTTGCAGAGGTATGTCAGCATTCTAACAATGTAAGGCAAAACATTATCCTTTACAACTTAATCTCAATTCTATTTGGAGCATGATTTATCGGCACCTGAAAGAGTACCAGTACTTTAAAAGACAGGTCAGATTCTCAGCTGCTGTCAATCAACAGCAGCTCCTCCACTGTCAATTCCTCCACTGACTTGAAGCCAAGATGTTGGCTTGGTGTCTTAAAAAGACCCAGTCTAAGTGGTCTTGGACTTCAGTCTTCATTAAAAGATGTATGCTGCTTAATAGTTGAGCACACCCAACACATGTAAGAAAACAGGTATTTCTGAACCGTTCGGTTCAGCCTGGTTCTGGTGATGCTCTCTCATAAGCTCCAAAGGAAAGTGAAAAATCTCAGCAAAGACAATGATGGAGCAGTCAGCAACCTGGGCAGACTTCTAACTCCGTGAAATTTGGACTAGATTAATCAGTTTTCAGTGTATTGCCTTTTGATTTTCTGTAAACAACCCTTTACTGCCATATCAGGAAACTGGACAGCAGTGCATGATTTTCATCTCTCTATCAGACCACACTTCAGTCAGCTGTAACCTCCCCTCTCTTACCCATTTCTAATCTGTTCTAGTCTTTTTGATCTCTCTCTCTCCTCATGGGGAGATCTTTTCCAGCTTCTATCATTTTTAGCATCTGTCCCTGGAGTCAGTTCTCTTCAGCATCATTTGTTCTGAAACAGGCTGAAGTGATAGTTTGCATGACTAGGATTTGTGATAGGTTTGCTGAGTGATGCTTAAACCTTCTAAGCTTTATTTCTCTCCCAATGGTATGTCCTGAGAGCATCTGCTTTTTAGCCACCCTGTGAACGGGCCCATGAGCACCTCTGGGATGTTTTTCCTTGTGGTTACAGCTCATCTCAAAGAAACCTGTTTTACAGCCAGTGAAAAGCCATGCAGCTTTGCTGCCGGCACACACTCGCCCTCCTTTCCCTGGTGCCAGCTGGGGATGTGGTCAGGCTGCCGGCGCATGAGATCACATCCAGCACGGCTACTCCCTGGAAGCCAAAGTGTTGCTTAGTAACCTACTCATGGAAGTACCAGAAGCATTTTTCAATCTGTCACGTTGGCAAAAAACACTGGCTTCTTGATTTAGAGGCATTCTGCTGTGCATAGCAGGGCTGTGCTCCATTACCTTGCATCCAGCACTATCTGCAAGTGAGGAAATGAACCTCCCGTTTAATGGAGGGGCTATGGGGGAAAAGAGGATGAGGCACAGAAAATATTTGCCCAGAATTGCATGTGAAGCCTTTAGCTGGTTCTTCTGGCACCTAGTATGTATCTTAACTCCCTTCCTGTGGGAGGTATTTCCTCCTTATGAAAGTGCACTCCAGGGTCCTATAGCAATTGGCCAAACAGGACCCTGCAGCACCTTCATCTGTTATGAGACATTACTGCAATAAAACATGGTGTGGCATTCAGAAACTGGATGAGGTATTGCAATATTTATGTTGTAAGCCTCAGTGTCATGGACAATGGCTACAGAATAATGTATGTCTTTTTTCAATGCAATGGAGTCACAGCAGCTTCACAGAAGCACACAGAACACAGACCATCTGGGATTACATGGCTTCCTCAGTTATTTTCAAATTACTTTGTTACAGAGAGTTAAATGAAAAACATCCTCTCATGTGAAAATGGACTGTAAAGGCTTTTAGGTTGCTCCCTTCCCCTTTTAAGAATAATTCAATTTAGGAGCAAAAATTCCAAGAACTGTGTTCTGACTTTGGAGCCTTGTGCCTTTATCTGGAACTGGTTTATCCTTAAAAATGGCTTCATAAAGTAACTTGAGGTGTTTTATTTGAGGCACTTTCTTGATCTTACTATCAAATCTCCTCAGTTTGGAAGTGAAAAGGTATTTTAAGAAATGTCTAGGTTTGAGCTCTGGGTCCAGCTGGGCTCTTCCCATCCTACTTCTTGTCATCAGAGAGAGTAGAGCTGTAATCTGTGTCCAGCCACAGTATCACTCATTTCTTGTTGTCAGACACTGTCATGGAAGCCCTCTGCAAAAAAATGAAGGGATTTTATAAGGGTCATGGAAGGTCCAGAGAGATCTGAAGACAAGGTTGTTAGACAAGTGTTCCAGAGAGGCTCTTCTGGTCTCCAGAGAGTCTTTTACCTGGGACAGTGCTCAATGCCACCGTGATGAAATCAGCAAAGTTTGTTTCTTGTGCAAAGCCTTTTCAGTGCAAGGTCAGTGACACACAAAACAGTTGTGAGCTAAAGCTTGACTCAGCATAAAGATGTAAAAACATTCCGAAACTTGAGAAGCTCCCCACTTGATTTCTGAGGACTTTCTGAGGAAGTGAGTACATTTCTGTGGTAGCAGTCTAATAGATAAATTTGAGTATGGGACAAAGAGTCTTTCAATTTTATTGCATGTAGTTGCATTTTTATTGCAAATGGTTTAAGAACTACAGAAAGTGATCAAAAAACATTCCTGATGACTGGTGTGTGGCCAGCATAACAGCAAATGATGGCCAGCATAAGAGCAAGTGATGACCAGCTGTGGGTCCAAGTGCAGAAGTGTCTACATTGCACTCAATCAGGGAGCACAATCAGAGAGCATATTTGGCAGAGGAGACAAAGGCTGTGGAGGCCTAATCTCCATTTTAATTCTTAGAACTAGCTGTGCCAGCTCAGCTGATGGAAATCTTGCCCTTGTGAAGCTTTGCTCTGTGGAAAGAAGACTCAGAGAAGCACTAAGTTTACAATGGATCATTTGTTTTAGAAGTAGCAGGGTATCTATTTCCAGTCTTATAATACATTAACCTTGAAGTTTGTTTGTAATTAAATAGTCTTGTCTTACCAGTTAGCCATTGAAGCAAAAGAACAGTTGTTACAAAGAGAGTGGGCTAGGGAAGAGCAGTTGGGCTGGGTAACTTCTGGGCAACACTAAGCATCCACTCCCTGCATTCACAGGGGAGAAGCACCTCTTTCCTTGCACCTTCTGCATGATAAAATTATTTGAGCTGAGAGAGATTTTAGAGGAACTTAGTGACAAAGCAGGGCTATCCTAATGGTGATTCTTGTTTAGTTTTTGAGGTTTCTATCTGCTCATATACTCACAGCTTTCTTTTTGACATTGGGAATGCTCTAGGTTATCTCTCTCTCACCTGACTGGGATCTGCCTGCCCTTATGGAAACAACAAAATGTGGGTTGGATGCTGCCCCATTTCCTGGCTGTACACACCCTTTCCTATACATGATATATATGTATGTTGAGTGACTGCATCATAGGGACTTTTGTAATACAATAACTGTGGTGTCAAGACAATGTGGTTGGAAAAAAAGAAAAGAAAACTTAACATGAGTAGGAAATCAGTCAATGAATAGACAATGCAGCTGAAATTTTCTTACTCTGAACCACCACCATGTTTTCCACAATATGCCAACTTCTGTATCTTCTAAATAGCCTTTTATCTTCTTTGCAGCAGAAGAGAACTTGGCTTTTGTGTCTTTACTTTGAGCTGGAGCCATTGGTGTTCAGTCTTTTCATAATGTGCTGATGAATTAAAAAGCTAACCCTGTCATGGGTTTGCCAGCTTCCATAGCTTCCCATCAAAATAATCTAATATCCATCAGTGAGTAGACTGGCAGAGCTTGGGTGCCATTGGAATGTTGCTTTTCAGGGCAATAGTGATAAGGAGGTTTTATATCGATGCTTGTGAGGAAAAAAACAGCAGTCTCAGATGAAACCAATTGTCCTATTAGTCACTTGGTAAGTACAGAGGCGAGCCAGAACAATTGAGTGAGGAAAAAAATTAAGGACTCCTGCCTGAAGAATACCCTGGATATCACTCTCACTTTAGAGGAGAAACCCTTCTATGACCAAACCTAGTGTGACAAGTAGGTGGGCTCACAAGGCTGGAGAGACATATCCCTATAGCGTGTTTGTTACCATGTCTTCAGTTATGTAAACATACCAGACTAGGAGAAAAATGCCTGTCATTTCTTTCAAATTCCTTTTCAGCTATGTACACTCCTCCAGGTTGCCAGTTGCTACCCCCTGTGAGGTCTCACTGGAGTTTACACTATGCTGTTTGGTATTCATTTACTTTTGGTGGCCACAGACTAAGGTTAGAGATTGGGAACCAGTACATAATTATAAGGACAGCTTCTTGTGTTATTTTATTTCCCGTTCCCTCCTCTGTAACGTGTGAACCTTTGTTTTGAACTCTGAAGTGACTGTATTGTTACAATGTGTGTTTGTAGAGATTTGTTTTGACATGGCTTGTGTGGAGAACCTTTGCTTCTCTTACTCATACTTGGTTTTATTAAGTGCTTGATAGCTTTGCCAGCCTTTTGTGGGGGAGGAGAGGTGATGGGGTGGGTTCTTACACTTCGAAACTTGGTGTTTTTTGAGGGAAATTTGCCCAGCTTTCCATAGAGAGGTATGAGAATCCAGGGTGCTCCCGACTGTTCTTCTGTCGTCCTGATCTGACTTCTTCCAGGATAAAGAAATCGGTCTTGAAACCCTCAGAAAAATATGTTGCTTAATGCTAGAAGCCAGCACTGACCAAGGATGCCCATCAGTTTGCTGTGCATGGAAACTTCCATGATGTTTCACCCCTGTCTGAAGGTATCTATCTGAGCACAGAGTGAATTGCACCCTTTCCTCATGACAACCGATATTGCTCCATGGATGCTAGCGGAGCTACCACAGCTTGCACCAGCCAAGAATCGGCCCTTCTGTGCTTTTGTGATTAGAAAACCCATGAGTGAAATCCTACTGGGATTTGAGAGAAGAGGGCAATGTGTGTTGGAAACCTCTCAACTTTGCAGAATTTCTTTGGTATTCATACACATTTGCAAGAATGTATTCCAAGCATCTTGTACTGTTATTAGTAACTTGTACTGTAGTTTGTTAGCAGTGTTGACTACCTACGTAGCTAATATTCTGTTGCAACTTAGAAAAAGTGTAAATGATTGCAGAAAACAGGAGTTTAGAACTTGTATGTACTTTTTTTTTTTTTTTTTTTATATTAAACCACTTCAATTAAAGCTACAAGGAAAAGTACTCCTGCAGCCTTTGTTGTACAACCAAACAAATGTGTGGAAAGAGGAGGGAGAGCTCTCTTCCTGAGATCTTCCCTGTTTGCTTTCATAATACCAAAAAGAGGTGGTCAAACTCTGGGGAAGGACTCTGAGTGCTAAAGTTTATTCGGCAAGCAGAAGGCGTCAGCAACCTATTCCAACATATATTATGAACTAGTGGAGTCCTTGCAACCAAAGCTGAAGCATCTGAAGGATCACCGAGCCATTACTAAGTGGTGAGTCACACAGACGTGAGTTGGTACAAAAGGGGTGGTAACTGGAAAGGAGTTAATGAACGAGTCTACTGTGTAATGTGTTAGATTTCCTCTATTTTTATCACAAAATGCATCAGAGGTCACTGGGAGTCTGTTAATGTAAAAGTGGAGGTAAAGCATCCATAGTCATGGGTTATTTCAGGAGTACTAGAAAGCTATGGATTTGGGTACCAAAGGAGGGGTATTGGAAAACAGCAGCACATGGAGGCAGCAAATGATCCTTACCACACATCCAAGAAATGGTTTTTCTCCCCCACTCCCTGCCCCTGAACTGTGCATATCCAAATACTTTTCTGGATAACATCACTGTGGGATCAGTGTGCGTAAACAGGCATCTCCAAAGCGGCTTGTGATTTGGTGATCTCAGCCCAGCTCTTAGTAGCCAGATGCCCGTAATATGAAAACAACCATCAGAACTGTCTCTTTTGCTGGCACTGTTTAATCAAAGGGACAATGGGAGAGAATGGCAGTCTTATTTCTACAAAGAGCCCTTCAATGTCAAATTTGCCATACAGTAGAGTAGCATTCACCTCTGTGGCACAGACCACAGCCACTCTGGAGAGGAACAAAAGCTCTCAGACAGCACGCAATTAATCCAGCATCTATTAAACCAAGCACGGGTAATTTTGAAGGAACGTAACAGATTTCTGCTTTAAATTATTCTAAGAACTTTTTTTTTTGTTTAACTCTACATGGTACACACAGCTCAAAGTACAAAACAGAAGGCTGTGTTTCTGGCAGCTGTTATCTTCCTGGTAGCTGTTTTACATCCCCAGCATCTCATAATCCTGAGACAAAAATCAAGTAAAGCACAGCAGAGGAACTGCATTAAAATGCCACTGGCTTTCCTGCTGCCCACAGCCATGATCAGGTGCCCAAAGCAGGAGCAAACAATTAGTTCCATGACCAAGGGAACTAATGAAATCTGGTTTCCTATGGATTTATGACAATACGTTGCCTTGGTGCCAGAGATTTGAGGAGTTAGTCTTTCTGCTAATATCGTGAATCCAGATGAGGATTTTTATCAGCTATAGTCTCTGGAATGGCTTAATGAACTTTGAAGTGGTGATACATTTCGAAAAAAAGAATATATTACATGCTGCATACAGTGAGAGATGAAATTTAGTGGTGGGAATTTACAAGATAACTTAAAATCACAGATCAAAACAAATATAGCTTGTCTGCTAAGTCCTAAAACTGGGACTGCTGCTGGTTTTATTTCTGTAATGTCTGTCTGCACTTTTTCCAGTGCAACTCCATTGAATAATGGTGTGATTGCCAGGGGGGTGGTTCCAATAAAAGACACAGAGTAGTTGCAGCAGTAGAGTATAAAGGTGTAAGTAAACAATATGTTTTCTCAGAGGAGAAAAATTACCCAGAGATCTAAGCTGGATGTCTATTTTTTAATCTATTCACAAGTGATTTGGAAAAGACGATGAAAAGTGAGGTGAGAAGTTTACTGAGAATGAAAAACTGTTCTGGGCAGTCAAAACAAGAGTTGACTGTGAAGAGTTGCAGAAGTTTTTCATGATAATGAGGGACTGGGCTGTAAAATGACAGATGAAATCTACTGTCGATAAATGCACAGTAATGCTTCTGGGGGAAAAAAACCACCCTAATTATACATGCCTAATGAGGGGCTCTAAATCAGCCATCACTGCACAGGAAAATGATCTCGGCGGCGTCGCTAATTCTGAGAAAATGACAGGTCAAGGCTGAGCAGGTGTCAAAAAAGCGAGTAAAATGTTAGAAATTACCAGGAGGGGGGAAAAAGAGGAGAAAACAGAAAACATCATTATGTCTGTGCATAAATCTGCGGCGTGGTTCTGTGCTGGGTAGTGTTTGCAGCTTCTCTGTGCCTCCACCCTCACATCCCCACAGCCCAGCGCACATCTGAGAAGCCTGCAAGGAGAGCCAGCAGAGGCACAGGGGACAGCCAGAAAGCATTGGTGTTACAGGGCAGCTTCCATGCGAGGAGAGAACAAATGCGCTGGGACTCACTGGCTGTCAAGAGAGATGGCAAAAGAGAGACAGGTTTGCAGATTTGCCAGGAACCAGTCGCCGCAGCAAATGAGCTGCACGTCAAGCCCCAGATATCCCAAAGCATCTGGCTTCCTGCAGCAAGGTGGACACAGCCCAGCTGTGGGGTCCACGCTCTGTATGCACCTTGCTTCTCATATTTTTGGCCCCCAAGCTTCCTTTAGAGGTCATTGTTAGGGAAGGTTATTTCCCCAGCCAGGCCAGTACTTTGGTTGTCACATTTTATATTAGTGGAGTCAATTTGTGTTCCTAGATATGTTTTCCTTCCACTTCAGTATAAGTCCATACTGGGGGAGGGAAGTCTATTTGACACTTTACTGTAGTCCTTCTCAAGCAAGTTACATTGTGAGTGCTTATTTCATTCAGTGCAGTTGATAAAAGGTTATCAAACAGCTTGTGGTTGAAGCTTTCAGCATTTTTCTGGTGCAAAACCTGTATGAAACAGTAAGTTCAAACTCAGCAAGCTAAAGCTAAACTCAAGCAGCACAACTCTAGCACCACATGAGCAGAGGGTGAACCTACCATCCTCTTCTGTGGGCCCAGGATTTCATCTCTAAGTGTAGGAGCTTCCAACAAAGTTACAACAGTGATCACAAAGACTGAAGGTGGCCTTTTGCAACAGTAGAAATCAATTTAATGGCTTTTTATTATGTACTCCCAAAAGGCCCTAATGCAGCTACCTGTTCTGATCCCACAATAGCTCACTGCCATGCAGCCTCTGTTTAGTGCTTTCTTTAACACGCCTACCTTATTCCTGGGGAATAAGAATCCACAGGAATTGAAAGAGCCTCCTCCCAAGGCTGCCTGACTGTGCTGAATGGAAGAAAGACCCATCAGTCTTGAGGAAGAGCTGTGGAGAGCAAAAGTACCTCCCCGGCAGCATGACCTTGGCAAGGAGACAGGGGCCTCAACATTCCCGACAGGCGGCAGATCCCTTTAATAAATATTTCACGGCAGAGAATGGCAGACTTGGGGAGAAAATGGAGGGCAGGGTTCAGCCTGTGACGCAAGGTGATGTGACCGGACCTTGTCTAGCAGGGCTGGAGGCCACCTAATTGGCATTCCTGCGCCATGCTTACGAAGAGCATTCTGTAGTCCTCTGGGAATGCAAAAATAATTAAAAGGCCCCTCAGCACGCAGAGTTGCTAATGGGCTATTGCCTGCCATGTGATGTTTTTGTGCTCAATTAGAGCTGAGCAACGCAGACTGCTAAAAATTCACGTCTCCCTCTAAGAGACACCTGGGTGGACCAAGCCTCCTCTTCTGCTGCATGATGTCCCTTGTCGCACATTGCCCTGCAGCGTTGTTGATAAGGAGCTGAAGGTGGAGGTGACAGCTGAGCTTCGTGCAGCAGAGTACACATCACTCTATTTACTGTGCTGCAGACTGAGCTCCAGCACTGGGAGCCTGAGCGACTGAAGCTGATGGGTTCAGATCAGTCCTCCCAGCACACCCAGGCACCTCCATGTGACCTTGAGCTGCAGAATGACTGTGCATATGGTGTGAAGCAAAGGCCCTGGATCTCTTCCAGACAAGAGCTTGCTTGCGCATTGTATGTCTGTGTGGACTTCTGGCTTCTCCTAGCGCAGTGCAAGGCTTAGTTGGTGCCAGCTGCGGCTGCCTGGCAGAAGAATTCCTCCAATACCCCCCCTTTTCTCTGCACAGATCCTGTATGAGATGATGCTGAGAGACCTATCAACACCTTTCACATTTTCTCAGGAGGGATTTGGCCACCTCAAGGCAATTTCTCTCTGCAATCTCAGATTTGCCTTCTGCCCAGGCACCTCTTGTATTTTACCAGCTCTGCTGTGGAGGCTGCCTTGCCAGGCCTGTGTGCCTCATGCCTTGTGTCTGATGCTCTCACAAGCCTCGATTCACTTTGCAAGCCATCGGTGCTTCGTTAGGGCCAAAACAACAATTCATCTCCAAGGTACGGTCGGTTGAGTATTCATGGGCTAAACTTTAGGTAATTAGCATTGTTAATGTTCTCTGTGTGATATTACAGCTGTGGGCCTCATTAAAATGTTCTCCTGGGAGAAGTCAGGTGAAGAGTCAGGTGTCAGCTTTGCTTCATGTGGAAAAGCCTGCCTATTATTCTGAGGGAATTATTTGTTTAAACACCGGATTTACACATGATGGTGTATTTAATCCCCAGTGTTTCTGGCAGTCTGAGAGGTGGGCTGAGCTGCTGGGCAGCATCTGGTATGGCTCAGATGGCCAGACCCTGGCAGGCTTACCTCCAAAAGGATACCTGTTCAGAGGGAGGAACTTGGCAGTGAGAATCTCCATCTCTTCTGCACAGGAAAGCCTCGGGCCCCTGGGTTCCTCTCCAAAACACAGGCAGCAGGCAGAGCCTGCAGGCTGTCCTCCCCTGATGCCCACTGTCTCACCCCATCAGAAGTCCCTGCCAGGTCCTACCCACTGCCTGGCCAGCCCTAGCACCAGCAGCTGCCACGAGCAGCAGGAGACTAATGGGTGCTTTCAAAAGAAAGGAGGAAGACAAAAGGCTGCAGAGGAGATCAAGCTGATGTGAAGCAAGGGCAGTTCAGATGGTGAGAAGAGAAGCAGAGGATGCATTTCAGTCCGCAGGGCAGATTTCCTGTTCTTGCTACCGCGGAGGCTCCACTGGGGAGATAGGAGAAGATGGTGGCTCCTGCCACCATGGACTTACCTCCCTCGGCATAGGTCTCCTTACAAGTCACCTTTGAGGCAAGTGGCATGCTGTCCTTCAGCATCTTCCTGGGGCAGCACCAGTCCCTGCTCCTCAGGGCAGCCTTTCTTTGGCACCACCAGGAGCAGTGCTGATCATCCCAGCCTGCCTCAATATTTTATATAGGGAATAGGAGAGATGAGCATGTTTAACCACCCTTGGCCAAGGAGATATATACCCCAGTAAGAGGCCTGGAGGAGTCAATATGCTCCAGGTACTGGGCATGACACATCTGTGCTGTGCAGGAGGCTCTGCATTTGCTCTGTGACCTTCCTGAGTCCTTTTCCCCAGGCCTGACAGCAGCTGGTCAGGCAATTATTTATGAACACGAGTTGAGCTGCTTCATCTGAAGCTGGTAGCTGTGGACAGATGTCAGTGCAACACATGGGCACATACCAGCTGTTTGCAGGCTCTGAGCACAGGCAGGCAGAGATGCCCATTACCAGAGGCAGAGATGAGCAGAGATGCGTGCTGGCTCCAGACCTGGCCTGCAGTAACTGAACAGAATTTAAAGCATAAATGCTGGTGCTCTTGTTATTATTTCATTTATTTCATTATTTTTTAAAGTTTCACCCAGTATGGCCCCAGTATCACTTACTGGTGTGCCTTCAGGGGAGCTGTGCTTGTGCCTGGGGAGAACAGCCACCTATGTGGCTAGCTTGAGTGCTCAGGCAAATCCTTGTGTTTTGAGATGCCACATGTAACTGTCATCTTGCCACCTTCTGAAACTAATGGCTTCAGCTTCTAGGTAAGTTTCTCCAGCAACACATTTTTTGTTGCTATTTCCCTTGGGGGGTTTGGTAGTCAGCTCAGATGGGTAAAGACCGCGTCTGGAAGTCTCTTCCTTCCTTTCCATTTTAGCTAGTTAAATGTCCTCGCTTCCCATGGATCTTCTTTCTGTCAGTGGGAGTGGTAGGTAGGTGGATGGAAGATCAGAGAGATGGAGAGATGTAAGGGAGATATCAGGTTCCTGGTGTGAAGACAAGCTGAGGGCCTGGGCGGGAATGAGGGATGGTGATAGGTGAGTAGGAGGAAGCCTAACAGGATGGAAAGTAGGAGAGAAGAGACACAGGATGGGGATGAAGATTACCTGACTGCAGGGAGAGGATTTGTGCAGTGGGATGCTGCTTTGCATCAATTATGCAAATCACCTGCATGTCTTGTGCAATGTTTTCTTGATTTTGCTGTTTTGGTAGAGGAAGGCTGGCTGCTCCCCGTGCTGCCAATGCAGCCACCATCAAAGGAGATTGTACTTCCCAAGCTCTGCTGACAGCATTGGCAAACTCTGATGCAAATGAACAGAGTGCCTTGATGTCTGCTGGGTTTTAAAAATCATGATGGAAAAACAAACCAAAACTCCACAAAAAGAAACCCCTAAGGGGGAAGAGGAAATGGGGCTTTGTCTGGTGAAGACCTGCAGTTCAAAATCTTTCCCCAGCACCACAGACAGTCCAGAAACTCACACTCTAAACACATCATTTTCATGTCCCTGTGGCATGGCAGAGTAAAAGCAAAGACCCCATCTCTCTGGAAGCAAATGTGGTGATGGGGGTGTTAATGGCCATCTGTCTGTCTTACCAGTGCTATTTAATAACTTCTGTTACATTTCCTGCCTTGTTTTAATGCAGCTTCCAAAGGATAGAAGACTAGTGCTGCCATGAAATCATCTTCAAGATAATGCTTTCTAAACTCCTTTCAGCCAAGTATGATAAAACCATGTAGCTGTTAGTGTCTTCTAAATCCTATGGAAACATGCGGATGAGCAGAGGAGGGAGGAACAGGCAGTGTGAAACATCTTGTTAGTCCCTTCTGAAGGAAAGGACACAGCATGACATTATACCATATTAAACACTAGGGAATGAGAGAGAAAGATTATGAATGCCCCAGCTGAATGGAAAATTGCAATTGGAGCCTTAATCTTAAAGGCATTGGGGAATCCCATGCAAAGCAATAGAAAACAATGTGTCATTTCTTCTCTGCTCATGGAGCATCATCTCTTACACTGTGGTTGAAAGATAAAAATGCCTGTTGGAAATCTCACAGTGAACAGTACCAGGCCAAGAGCACAGGAGGGTAAATGTAATTGCCTTGGTCAGCTCTTCTGGTAAACACCTCAGCTGGTTTTTGCTGGAGTACCTCCACTGGGTCTGCTGTGCTGTTTTACACCTGCCGAAAATCTGACCCATCACATTTTGTGCTGAGGGAAGTCTTTAGTTCTTCTTTCACTAATAAAAGTGCAAAACATCAGCAAAATCAGCTGTTATACCAGGCTATACTTGTTCTTTTAGAGACATTTCAGTAGAGCTAAATCCAGTCAATGTCCCTGTTGTTCTGGACATTTTCAGAGCTGGGATGAGCCTCCTGGGATTCCTGGGCTAGAGGGATGATGCAATGCAAAATTTAGGAGTATCCAATTTTTTTCCTGGGCCTGTCCAAATATCCATAGTCCATCCATACTCAAGCCTTCAGTGTTTCCAGAGGTGGCCTGCATTTCAGCAACAGGATGTGTGGAAAGAGATGTCCTTCCTCAGGAAGGGAGTTCTGCACAGCACTCCCTGCTGTTGCACCCCACGAGTGGCTCTTGGGAAAATGTGACTCTTTCTGTGGCCAGGGTGTGCAGCCAAGTCAACTGCAACATATGGGTCCAGACTTGGGGCAATAACACTTGAGGGTAGTCAGAGTAGACCTTTATTTTGCCTCCTGGACTGGAGGCAAATAGCAGAATTCAAAGTCAGCAGCACTTGCTGCAAAGCCTGTGACGTACCTTCATACACATGGAGCAGAAGACACGGACAGAAATTCCACGTAAGAATGGGAATCACGTAAGAAAACCAGTTTTGTTCCAGGAGAATTCAGAGCAGGTTTTTATCCGGTGTAGAGGCGGGAACAGCGTGATACCTTTAACATCTTTACTAATAACACTAACTATAGAGAATCTCCGGGCACAGGGATTTTATCCAATTTAAATGTAGCTCTCCTGCATTTCCTTTGCTGTGAACTTGCACAGATGAAAGGAGGAATAACTCTCTCACAGACAAGCAGTTCCACGTATCAGAGATTAGCAGAGGCACTGGCGAGGCGCAGGGCTCCTGCCGGGTGCTGACAATCCCGCGGCGCTGAGCAGAGCCTGCATTCAAATTACCCTGAGGAGAGCCGGGTCTTCCGCAGGGGCAGCACAAGGAATGCGTCAGGGACCTGGCAAAGGGGTGCTCATTACTCACATCTCACCAAGCGCAGGGGTACCCACTTGTTATCTGCCCAACAGATTGCTGTGTGCTTCCTTTCCTCATGCTCTGGTGCGTGTGTGCCTTGCTGTGTGTGTCTGTGTATCTGTTTCAGGGCTGACATGTTCATCTAACGGTACATATTGAAATAATATAAATAATTGACATGCGATAAGGAAATGTGCTTTATCAAATGAAGTGAGACCAGACAAGGCCCAGCTTCAATTCATATTCATATGCTGTGCATTTCCTCCCTGTTTAATCTGTGTTTTAAAGGAACCTGTCCCTACTGGGAATTCCACTGCCAGCCCTCACCGGCCTCATTTTGTGCATAGTATGCCTTCAAAACTAATCCATCCTCAAAGCCAGAGGCTCATGGCAGCTTCATTTTGAGAGTGAGCATTTAATTTCTGCTTGCTCCTGTCCTTTAGAAAAAAACCCCAACATTTAAGATAATAAAGGGGAAAGAGCAAGGAGGGAGTAGAGAAACAGAAACCTGACTCTCCATCAATCCATCCATCACAGCTAAAGCCAGCATTTTATTATGAGGATGGATTTCTCCTTGCCCTTTCTGCACCTTGCATTGACATTAGGACTCTGTGTAAGGCTCTTGAAGCCTGTTTCTCCTGGGTTTAAATTCAATGCCCCTGCACTTCATTCTCTTGCCTTTAAAAGTTTATTCTCCCCTCTGCTTATTTTGTACTGGCAGCATAAACTTCTGAATGACCAAACAGGGACTTCAGTCTGTAGTGCCTGGTGATCCTGGTGACAAGCACGGGCTGCGCAGTACAAATCTTCCCTAAATCCAGCTCTCCTTTGATCCAGCCGTGCGTGTACCCTTTTCAGCCTCTGTGCCTCCAAACGTTTGCAGCGTTCCTTCTTTGTTTTTGGGAATGTGTGGAGCGGCGCTTTTATTAATTGTGCGCCACAGCCTGCGAACAAATTAGCATGTGTGCACAAAGGTGCTTTCCTGGCCACCCTATCCCTGCAGTTACGCTTAATTGGTGTGAGCATGGCAAGGGAGAAGCCGTCAGGCAGGCAGGCACTGCATTTGGCATCACTCTTTCTTCCCCTCTCACTCAAGAATTCATCTACATTAGTTTTGAATCGGAGTCTCCAGGCATCCTGTTTAATTTATGCTGCAACTTTCTTATCAGCCCCTAAATGCAGTTGGAAAGAAAAAATCCATGCAGAGGATCTTTAGGAGAGGACGAGGGAAGCTGCCGATGGTGATTATGCAGTGAGACAATCAGCATGAGGAGCAGCTACTGCCTCTGAACAAACAAGTTATCGGTAAAAAATGGCAGCTTTGATCAATCTGTGTTTACATTTGCTCCATGCGAGGCTGTAACCCTTTAACTTCAAGACCAGCCATTAAACTCAGGCTGCACTTCCCTAGAAAAGGACTTCCATGGAAAAACATTCTCTTCCTCTCCGTACTCCTGTTTCAGGCATTTAGAATTAGCACAGCATCACCAAGCTTATGCCTGGTGTTTCTTCACCTGGGCTTTTGTCTTTGGCCTGTACTGCTTTCCTGTGCTTTGTCCTGTTTTCACTCACACACAGACCATGAAGAGCTTGCACATCTTCAGTGTTTTGGGGGGGGTAAGGGTGGTGAATGCACTGCTGGCTGGGGAATATGCCCTGAGGAAACTGGCTGGAGCAAAACCAGAGCTCTTCAAAACAGCGTGAGGAAGCATTTTTGTGCACTGTGCCTTGGGCATTTGCAAAGCTGCAATCTGGAGGGAGAGCTGCTGCCACTGTGCTGGGAATGTCGCCCTGGCCTCTGCCTCCTGTGGGGTCTGGGGAGAGAAGTCTGCAGCCATCCCTCAGCCAGGGCATCCCCCAGCACATCCACAGCTGGAAATCCTGCCATAGCTGGTGGCCCTGGCACCCAGCCCCTCGCAGGGGGCAGCCGGTGGTGGCACAGCACCATCCTTTCCCAGTGGCACTGCTCGACAGTCAATGGCCCAGCAGCACTAGGTGATGGTCTGTAGGGCTGCAGGAGAAAGGAGAAATTAGCATGCATGTCCCTGTGCCACTTGGGCCCACAGCATCCAGGTCTCATAACTCTCCATTTCTCTGTGCTGTCCTGATGCCTCTATTGTTTCTCATCAGCTCTCATTATGTTGATTTAACATCTTCTGCCTTCCTGGGGCAGAAAGAGCACTCATCCTTCCCCTGCATCTTGAAGACAATGCTATGCAGCTATGGAGAGTCCTTGAGAATGCATTAGTGGTGTCTCTGACCCAGAGCCATCTCTTATGCTCCAGACATAAGATTGAATTCCCTAGTGCTACAGACCATAATGAAAAGATGAATGGGAGACCAGGGTCATTACCTGAGTAAAGCAGAGCTGTCACGCTCTCTGAAGAGGCACTGATTCAGCTCCCCCTTGGTGTTCCCACTCAGGTATGTCAATGGCAGGTAGGATTGCTGGTTTTGGTACTGTCAGAACAGGGCCAGTTACTTGTTTGGACCAGAAGTAAAGGAGCAGGATCTCCACAGGGTACAGAATCCTGGGAGGTGCAAGGTCTGGCTTCTGCATGCTGCCTGCTTTTCTGCTGTTGCATGTGTGCAAGGTGGGGTGCACTGCCCAGACACTCAGAGGAGAGACAAACTGAGGCACACTATAGTGTGCCTCAAGACAAGGTGCAAGAACAGCAGGTTTAGATTGTGCTGAAATGATGCAAACAAGCACCATCTCAAGGCCATTAACTGTAACGGAGGATTCATTCAGCACAAAGCTTTGGCTCATTTGAAATGAAGGCCTTGCTGGGAAACAGTGTCCCCAGAGTCACTCAAAGATATTGCTAGACTCAACACCTCCTGTAGAGTAGTTCATAAGGTAACAACAAGCTTACTTCAAACGTGGCCTGAAGCTTTCTTGGAAGCTAGCTGCAGGCTGAGAAGTCTGCTTTGCCTATCAACACCCTGGGCCAGTGCAGATTGCAGTCTGCCTCCACGTGAGCGTACTTGCTTGTAGGGCAGCCCCAGGCTCCCTGCAAACCCAGCACCCCTGTGAAACGTTCATCAGTCCTAGAGAGCCTGCAGCTGAGCCCAAGCTTAGCTTTGTGTCTTGCAGGAACTGAAAAGCCAAATAGACTTTCCTTGGTTTCACAACACCTCCTGCTCTTAGTCTTTGCCTCTCACATGCAATGCCACTGCTTTTCTTCGAGGGATGAGTTAGACAGGCAACACCATCTTGTCCTGCCGTTTCTGAACCCCCAAAGTCTTCAGTAGTTTTTTACAGAGATGATCCCAGCTCCTTTGGTTTGTGGTTTTGTGCATCAGCTTCACCTTCCCTCTCCTGATTCCAGGCAGCCTTAGCAAGGAGGGACAATTTTGTGTGGTACTGGGAAGCTGAAGTGGAGCCCAGTGTAAGAGATGGAAGCTGGCTGTTTCTGTAAGTGCTGGGCAGCTGGGCACTCTGGCCTCAGATGAAGGCCACCCTGGTTCCTTGCCAGCAGCTCTGCCTCATCCCTCCCCTTTGGGTATCTGCCTGCTGGAGGAGGTAGGTAAGTTGTGATCTTAAGGAACTGGCATGGGCACAGATCCAGGGGAGACCAAAGGCAAGCAGATGATGATGGGAGGTGTCATGAGAGTAGGTCAAAGACAAGAGAAAAGAGAAAAGAGTGAGGAAATTTCAGATTAACCCTTCTGCTGCAGTTTCCAGGGAAGACAATCGTATTTTCAGCAATGAAAAGGTTAATTCCCTTGACAACTTCTCCCCCTCCTTACAAAAGTCTATCTCAGAAATAATCAAAGTATTTAATTAATATTGCACTAGTCCAAATAAGTACAATCATCTTCCAGGAGTATTTACATGTTGGGCTATAATTAGCAGCCTCCTTGGCACCAGCCCACATGAGTTGACAGGTCACCGTTTCCATTACATACTACATTTTTCCGTATCATTGCTCAGTCTTGAGTGATTATGAAATGAGTAATTTCATGAGTTAACCAGACTCAGCAAAGATGAGGGATTGAGTGAGCCATGGTGGAGACCAGAAGAGGAGCAAGTGATTTTTCTCGCCAGGAACTTCCTGAGAATCATCAACACTTTAGTTAAGTTACTACCTCCGGAACTCTATGTTTTTTAAAGTATGGTTTTCAAGTAATCTGAGAAGTGGAATTTCAAGATTTCTGTGATTCCTAGTGATGATGAAACATTTCTTCCCTGACTAAACTTCTTCCTCCTGTTGAGGTAGAGTGTAGGGCTATGTCCAAACTAGTAGAAGATGTCTCAGATGGTACTTAAAACCCCAAAGATGTTCTTGAATGCCTTTTCTTCCTAGACCTTGCTGTTAGCTGCTCAGATATGACAGGACATCTAAGGAAGCGCAGTGAAGCTTCAGACCGAAAATGAACAGCCTGTGAAGGAAAGTTACTTACTTAGGATCAGAGACTCAGGAGGATGAGTCCTTAGCACTGGTTTCCCCCACTGCATTTGCTGAGACTTTCCAGTTGTTCCCCGCACATTGCAGCCATGTCCCATACATTCCAGTCAGACAATGGCTGGACTATGCTAATGCTGCAACTGAGATGCAAAGGTAGAAATGAATCCGTACACAACTTTAATACCAACACTCCCCTTGGCCTAACCCCATAAAATAAGGCTTAATTAACTTAAATAAATAACTTAAATTAACTTAATTAAATTCTGCAACTATAGTCAAGACCAGCTTCACAACATTCACAATATTGTTTTTTTCCCCTCAGGAAAGACATCACAAGCTTTACAGTGAAACTGGGTTAGGATTTTATTTATCTTTTCAATAATCTATTGTTTTTTTTTAAAAAAAATATTTCTGTTTTTCTCCCTTATTTTAAAGAAACTGTTTCTATAGATAATCTATATATATTCAAAGAAGTAACTAACAGCTTTTATGGAAATGCCTCGTTACAAGTTGAAAAGCAGTGCAAGTCATTAGAATAAAGTTAAAATTTTCAGTGAGTAAGTGAGATAAATGGACATTTTCCTGTGGAAAGGGATCTTTTTCCTGTCAGAAAATGCTAATTCATCTAATTTGAAATGTTCCACAGAAAGATGACAACACAGTTGATCACAAATTCTTGTGAAACAAACCAGCAAACAAACAAACAAAAACCGTGATTAAAAAAGCCATTTCAACTTGAAAGGTTCAATTTCGATCATCTTTAATGTCACACTTCAAACCACTTTCTCTTAATTATGCTAATGTCAAATTTAATTATATAATAAAAAAGGAAATGTAGAAAGGAATAATTTTCTTTCACCTAAGTCCAACACTTGAATCAAAATGAAAGTAATTTGTTTTCCTAACTTAATTCGGAATTACTCGGCATTTCTATTTCATTGCGTTCTGCAGCAGAAGAATGTTTAAACCACGAAAGTCCCACCCTCAAATGAAAATATTCATCTGCTACATAGCTCCTGGGAGCAAGGATAACACCTAAAAGATTCCTTGTGAAAGCATGAGATCTTTGCCTTGTCTCTAGTGGCACCCAACTGGCATTTGATTGGTTTGTGATGCTGGAGTGAAAGATAGGGGAAATGAAGGTTTGATGATGGAATAACATGGAGTATAGAAACACAGGCTTTATTATTATTTTTGTTATTTTACTCAACAATGTTATTCATAAATGTTCAAAATAGATGTATGCATAAACCTAGAAAAAATAACTATGAGGACGTTCTCACATTTTCTCTTTCAAAACTGTTACCATCCTTACTTTGTCACTCAGATATGCAGGTTGCCTATTTGAAAGAGCAGTTGGGTGGGCAGAGGGCCAGTGAGATGGGCACCCACACCAGAGTCCTCCAGTCTCCCTGGATCTTTTTTTACCTTCTTGCTGGAAAATCAGCCCTACATAATATAAGGGTTTTGCAGAAATGGTGGCTCTTGGTTTGGTACCATGTTGACTCCTCATTTAACTGGGTTTCTGCTTGGATGTGAGCTTCAAAACCGCCTATTCTGCATTGCTCCTCAATAGCCCCCTCAGAAGAAGATCCATGCTGCAGTTCGGGTGGGATTGTAAAAGCAGTATTGAAGGGAGAGGAGGGAAATGAAGGATAAAGCATTTAAAGTGCACACAGATTTCAAGCTGATGTCCTGCCTGGCTGCTGTGAGGAGAAAGGAACATTAATGCTGGCCCATGCCTACAGGCTCTCTTGCAGTTGCAACTGGACAAAGACGCCAGGAAGGAGACGCCTTCAGCCAGGAGAAAGCAGTGAAAAGCTAGCTGCTGCAACAGGTAAGGAAACAAGTCAGACGTTTTTACTCTGAAGTTTTCCTGCTGAGCCTCTTATCCGGGCACCAGTGCCTCACACATGGCTGCCACTGGTCCCCCGTGCTGGTGGCACTGGAGTGCCCTTCATGCCTCAGAGCTCACAGGGCTCTATTAGGCACTCGCATGCCTCCCTCAAAGTTGGCACCATCTGCACCACCACCTGAATGTCATTTTCCCTGCACAGCTTCTCACATGATTTGCCAGCTTGTGTTTGTGAATTGGAGGGGGAGAGTGTGAAAGGTGGCGAGATCTGGCACAGTTTTTTTGCATAAGCAGTGCCGCTGACAGAACTTTTCTTTAGGATTTACTTGATCTCTGCACCTCTTTGGAAAACTGTACTACTTGTTTGGAGGAGCTCCCTTAATCTGTGTCCCTCAGCCTCCAACAAGGAGCAAGTGGCGTGCTGTGATCCCTCTAAAAGAATAAACACATTGATCAGCCTAAGGACAACCTCAGCAACAATAAGCAGCTTTTAATTTGCAGTGCTTTTACAGGGGAGGGAAATCATGATGGAACAGGGCCTGGAGAGGCCAGCATGTGGTGGGTGGGTGGCTGGTGGTATAGGCACCCACTCAGCATCCTATGGATCAGCTCTCACTAACAACCTGCTCCAGGATGCTCAGGTGACACAAATATTGCTCCATCATCTACACTGCAGTTGCAGCTCTGTTTATACAAAACTGGGTCTCTGTAACTACCTGAAAGAAGGATTGGAAGAGGAGGTGGCTGGTCTCTTTTCCTTAATAACAAGTGGTAGGACAAGAGAAAAATGCCTCAAGCTGCGCTGGTGAGGTTTAGATTGGATAATAGGAAATATTTCTTTCCTGAAAGTGTGGTCAGGCATTGGAATAGGCTGCCCAGGAAAATGGTGTAATCACCATCTCTGAAAGTGTTACACACTATGTAGACAAGGCCCTTAGTTACATGGTTTAGTGGTGGTCTTGGCAGTCCTGGGATAAAGGTTGGAACTGTGGAACAGTCATTCAACACTCCTGGGGTAAGGGGAACTTCAGAAAGATGCATTGCCTCCACTGGTAAGGGAATTCTTCACAATTCTTCATTCACCATTAACTCCATCATTTTATCTGCTGCCATTATCACCATTAACTTCATCATTTTATCCCTTCATTTTTTCTATGTGAGGGTATCACACTGCTGCCTCCCCACCTGCCCAGGTCCCTCCTGAGAGAGGGGTCTGCTTATGTACTTCTTGGTTTTGGGGAACTGGTCACTGTAGGTCTGCTGGCTCTGCCCCTCTCATTTTTCCACCCAGTGAGGCTGTATCAATAGATGTATTATCTGTATCCTCCTTATTTACAAACAAGCCAAATCCACCATGTGACAGCATTGAGCCCAGTGGCCTTTTGGTGGAGTCTCTGTGAAAGCTCTCCTAGTTTGCAGACAGCATACATATTTTAGAGACCAAGACAAAGAACTATCCATTCCTAATTACAGGGAGGAGAAAGGGATATACTGGGCCACTCACAGCTGACCATAGGTAAGTGGGGTAGGGCTGTAGGTCTGTACTAACCAGAGGATTTTCCATGCCCTTCTGGGAGCCAAGCAGGTCTAGGTCAGCCAGTAGACGGTCTGCCAGTGAAGGGCCATGGGTCTCAGCCTTTTATTTGAAACTTAAGTTCATTACAGTGTCAAAAGCTCAGCTGCTGCTTCAAGACAACTGTAATTAAAACTGTATCTTACGTCCCTTTAGTGAATGGTGTGACAAATGGGAGTAGGGACTGATCGCATACCAGAAGTCAGTTAGTTCTGGCTGCCTCTCCAGAAAAAACATGAGCAGTACTTGCACGTAGCTTCAAAATAGCTCTTAGCCTAACACACAAATGGATTGAGACATACGCGCTCACAGAATTAACTCCAAAGAAACTTAAGCAAAAACATGCTTTTGATCAAGATGCTGGGAGAAGAGATCCTTTTCCTTCCTAAGTGCTTGTCTTAAATTTGAATAGAGGATGGATGGGTGGATGGATGGATGGATGGATGGATGGATGGAGGGAGGGAGACAAAAGAAATGATTGAACTTTCTGTCATGTTACTTGTCTTTAACAGAAGGAATGGGTTGTTCAGGGTTTTTTTAACTAATCAACCACATCTTCCATGAAGTCCAAGGGGGCAACAATTGCTCTTTTGCTTCTAAAAATTGAGTCTTGAAGTGGTGCCAACTCTCAGAGAAATAAAGTGCTACCCAGTGGCAAGAAAATGCAATTTGATTTATTGTATACCTTTAAAGTGAGTGGTAGGCCTTTTCTATGTACATTAAAACCAGCAGCCTTTTAATTATGGATTGGTTATTTCTAGTAGCCTTAAGATACAATTATTATCTGTCCAAATGAAAAACCAGCTGGGCAGCAAGGCTGGAATACAGGCTGGCTGGTTTTGCCCGAACAAGGAGATTTTAACAACTTTCATGGAAGTTTTAGCTTCAATATACACTGCAGGCACCTACCCTGTAGTTGGATACAACCCTGCACATCATCTGTGTCCAGAGCGCAGCGAGTGGCACTGACCACAGTTTTTCAGCAAATAAGCAAACAGTGATTTAGGTTTGACTGTGTTCATACCCCTTTTCTTTCCAGGAATGTTCTGAGTTAGAACTTGACTTAGAGGAGTCATTATGGAAACAGTCAAATTAAAACTAATACCAGAGAGAGGTTGAGCAAACCCCACTGTAACAGTTGTACCCATATTTTTGGATGGCAGGGACAATACCAGGTAACCTGCATGTCTGAGCAAAACTAAACAAAGCTCCCTGAATTTCAGCTATCCAATGCCAGTAGCAACTGCTTTGTGAATAAGCTGCAGATCAAGAATCTCTCCAGGAATAACTCTCTGGCAAGTAAATATTTAGCAAGTATATTCAAATAGTGAATAAATCTTGGAGACACTGCAATCTACTTGCAGGCAATTTGTTAACACAAAAAGAGATGGAATTCATCAAAGACATCTTTTGCCCAGGAATGACAGGCTCATAGGCTAATAGAAATTAATTTTCCATCTCTAATGTTGGGCACTAGTTCTGCCTGGTATCACAGAACTCGATACTTCTTTGGCATGTGATGTTGAAAACAGCCAGTTGCAATTTGTATTTGCTTTTAAATTTACAGTTTAGCCAAGGGGTAGAGAAATGCTTCCTGTTGGGAGCAAATTCACCCCTCCAGTGGGCCCACACAGAGTCTGCACTGTGCTTTGAAGTGCCCTGTAAAACCGTGTAAGCAGTATATGGCCGGCCCTGGCCCTGGCGGGAGGTGTGTCACCTGGTATGTGACCTCCCAGGATGTGGCTGGGGCAGACACAGGTTGCCTTCAGCACATTTGAGGTTAACACCTTGTGTTCTGCCTGCATTTTCAAGTCTCCTAACATCACTGCTGTGTAGTGGTAATGAGCCCAGTATATGATGGTATCCCACGCCATGATAATCATAAATTGCATCCCTGATACAAGTGCTATCTGAAATAAATGATCCTGTATTCCAGACCATTATCCAAACATGCTGGAGAGGCAGGATTTGATGGCTAAGATTATACACACAGGAGCTCATCAGCCTCAGGGGAGATGAGAAGGCCAGGAAGATCAAAGGACTTTCTGAGTCACCAGCTCATCCACTTGGTCCTTGCCTCCAAGGATGGGGATGGAGAGAGTGTGATGGGGACTTGCTGGGAGCTCTTTCTCAACCTCCTCTCCTGCAGGGGTCTTTCATCAGCCTAAATGGATCACCTACCTCTGCCCTGCTGAGATGAAGCCCACTGAACCAGGTCAAGCTCTGCTCCCCCCTGCAGCAGGTGCTCCTGTGGTGTTTCAGGGGAACAGTAAACTGGATCATTTCAAGTACACTCCCACACAAATGCTCAGCTAGGCTGAGTCATGGGAAGCAGGCTGGTAATCTCAGCAGGGTCTCATGCCTGGCTGCAGTGCCAGTACAGCCCTGAGGGGAGCCCACATTATCTCCAGAGAAGAGCTCCTGGAGGGTATACTATAGGAAAAAACACTTTTGTCTCATTTTATGAGGAACTTGTGCATCGAAAGCCCTACTTGACTTTGGAAATACCTGATTGTATGTGTAATATTGGTACAGTGTTGCGTAAAGCTTTCTCTAACATGATTGCAGGATGGTGGTATTACATGCAAACAAAAACACTCTGTGGATATTATACGATATGGATATTATATCTTTTCTGTGGAAAACAATTCCAGGACTGATCTAGGTGGCTTTAACACATTTTATTGGAACTGTTTTCAAAAAGACCCTCACTCGTTGCAGCCAGCTGCATTATTTTCTGTGAGAACAAATGTACAGGGTTTTGAGAATGTCATGCATATCGATAATGGAATTATTTTCTGATCCTACAGGCATTGCAGTTTTAAAGCCTTTGAGGATCTGCTCTTCCTGGGCTGGACACAACTGCTGATTTCTCTTGCAGTGTTGGGCACGACCCCTTTCTGATGGAAGTCAGCTCCTCTTTTCAGCTGCAGTGACAGAACTGAAAATGTGCCCAACAGGAAAGCTGGAGCGGGTTTGGTATTGACTCTGTCTCCCCTTGGCACTCTTGCTAGGGTAAATTTGCAACTGAAATTCCAGATTTGGCAAGAAAAAGAGGAACCATTTTCCTGGCAGCCTTCCCTAGGTACTCAGGAGAGTGGATGGGGGGGTGGTAGCCACAGAACAGATGGCAGCGTGGGTTGAAGGTAGGTAAAGTGGTCAAAGATGTGCAATAAATAGATTTAACAAATATGTTACACCACAACATGTGTGACACATGCATGTAGTTTGCCACGAAGAGCAGGATGCCAGGGTGATACCTCACTTACGCAAATGACTGGGTATTTGTGCCGTATGGATGAGCACAGCCCTTCTGTCTTCACATTATTATGTTTTTCAAGAGTGATATTTTAAAGAAAGGCAGCAAAGTTGATAGCAACCTTTGAGAAACCAGCTTATGCGAAGAGCCTCAGCCAATGTAGTCTGAGATGGGGATAAGGCTGAAAAGAGAGATGAATGTCCACAAATATCAAAACTGTGTCATGATATAGAGTGGGTGTTGATGCAAAGTGCAATAAAATCAAGACAATACATAAAAAATACATGAAGGGAAATACTTGGGGAAAAAAATCTATAGTGCTGAACAC
The DNA here is from genome assembly GCA_026283785.1 of Coracopsis vasa. Taxonomy (NCBI): domain Eukaryota; kingdom Metazoa; phylum Chordata; class Aves; order Psittaciformes; family Psittacidae; genus Coracopsis; species Coracopsis vasa. The sequence continues at coordinate 60,371 of JANHGB010049698.1, forward strand.
CTCTGCTATCTCTGGCCTACAGATGGCTCTCACTGTTTTTAAACTTACTCAGAGATGGCTTTTTATGTTATATATCAGACGTTTGGGGTTTTTTTTGCCTTGCAGTAAGAAGGCTTCAAGTATGGAAAAATGTGTTCCTGAGGGCATCTGCTGAGGTTCCATCCCTGGAGATTTCAGAGGCATGCTAGATAAAGTAGCCTTGGTGAATATTCAGTAGGGAAAATCCTGCTGATTACAGGGAGCAATGGAAGATGAGCTGCCAGGTCTTTTATTATCTATGACTCCCTGACTATTGGTGGTGAAGAGAGTTCTTGCACAAAAGCTTTATTTATATCAAGGCTGCTACCAGAAAGGGGGAATCCATCATGTCAGAGATGAATGCAAACACAGAGCTTCTGCTCTTGTCCTCCCTCTCCTTTTGGACTGTCCTTTTGTCTGACACAGAGACTGTGGTGCTCTGTGTATACTTTGCAACTTGATTTGCTTAAGACTCCCCAGAAACGAAGAGATGCTGAAGGCAGGATCACCTTAATATAGCAACTAGACAGTTTTTGGGGAACTGCTGGCTTGGTTAGAAGAGAAAGTCAGGGAGGGAAGCCCATGAGAGTGGGCTGCAGCAATGCCCCGATGGCGAGGCAGGGAGCCAAGAGAAGGATGCTGATCCAGGTCCCTTCACCTGCAGTCAGGGTACATCATTCCTGTGATCCATTAGAGCTCTCAAAGACCCGGTAGATGGTTCAAAAGGTCATACCCAAACCACTGTTACAGTGGTAGAAAATTGCTGCCATATCCATCAGGTCAATAATAACCAAGGTGAGAAAGAAAAAGCCCACACAACCAATTTCATTTCCTATTTGGTGCCAGTAGCTCTAACACTGCTCTTGCTGTTGCTTCCACATTTCAGAAGCCTGTGGCTTGCTGCTTTCCGTAAGGCTCTGCCAACTCTCAAAGTATGGCAGAAGGCAGCTAAGCTCTGCCCAGCTTTGGCTGTGAGGGCTGTTTTGCAGGGGGGAAGGCAGCGTGCAGCAGAGAAGTCTGCCATCATGGTAGGGCACCTCAGTGTCCAGAGGCAGGTCATCACAGGAGCATTTTAGGTAGGGTAGCTACCTAATCAAAATGCATGACATGCAGAAGCTCAGGAGTTTGGCTACAGGATAGGGCTTGCAGTTTGCAGGTGGCTCACAGCAGATGAGCCATCACACTAAGCACATAAAGATGTTTTTTTTTCCATGTGTTGGATGTGTGTGTGTACGAGCAGGGCTGGCTGAGGGTCCTGGCAAGACAAGCCTTTTCTAGACTGTGGAAAGCTCTACTTATCTTGAATTGGCCAGACTTAGCCCAAAATCTGTCTGTCCCCCCGTATGGAAGATCTAACATACGGTATCAGCCATCAACTGAGGGAAGGATTGAGGCCCTCCCTACTGCTGTCTGTATAAACAAGTATGCAGCTGCACTGACAGACACACATATAGAAAATGGTGTCAGAGATTCCAGCTGTCCCGGGGGTGACAGAATGGCCAAGCAGTCCTGAACACAGTGTACAGGCAAATGCTGCAGGCTTGTTTTTGCCAGGGTGCTGCCACTGCCTGCGCTTGGGATGTGCCAGTCCTGCTCATAAGACAAATTGCACTGTGGGGCTGAGATTCAAAGAGGAGTGAGTCCAAACCCATGTACACATCCCCCTCTCCCTGGTTTTGTAATTGAAGAACAGATACAGAGCTCAGTAGCCTTGCACGTGGCAGCCCTAAAGAAGCATTTCTTTCAGCAAAGAGACTGATTCTTGAGACAGCTTAAGCAGGGAAATGTCAGTTTGACAACCCCTTCACGAGCTGCACAGACCAGCCTCTCTAAGATGGGGTCAAAGGAAATGAGAATGAAAAGTGATGAGGGGGAAGGCAGCTGAGAACTGCAGGTGCTGAAGCAATGAGCTACAGGGAAGATCCAGTGTAATGGCGATGCGGTGCGCTGGCAGCATGACACACAGAGGAATGTCGATGCTCTGATGAGCAGAGCTGCAGGATGGCTTGAAGGTAAATAAGCAAAGCAATTAAGCCTGTCCTGCAGGACAAAGGACTGCACATGGCAACTCTCAGCCTTATTCCAAAGATATTAAAGATGGACTCTGGTGTGTGCTAAGCAGGGGGTCTAGTTGATGAAGGTATCAGTTTCCCTGGTCTGCACTGGTTCTTTGCTTCAAACCCAGCAAAGGTTACAAGCCCTGCAGAGACAAATGGCACACAGAAAACAGAGATGCTCTGAAGGATCAGAGCATGTATCTCCCTTCTAGCCCAGTGGGCTCAAGCTGCCAGGGCCGGGCACAGTGGGGGGCGTCACAAGCGGATCTAGGGAGTGGTACAGTCATGTCTCATAGCTCTGCAGCTTTGCTTGCACAGGTGTGCACGGGCTGATCTTGACAAAGAGGAGAGCTTGGGCTGCAGACGCCTCTCAGCTCTGGGACCTTCCAAACCTAGGAGCCACAGGTCTTGCTTCCCAGCGAGGCAGCTCACCCAGCTCACTGACAGGCCCCTTCCCAGCTTGTTCGGGGTGAGAAGAGCTTTTCCCAGGGTGCTGGTGCTGGGAGGAGGGATGAGGGTCACAGAGGAGAGCGCAGCTGCCAGCAGCAGCATGGCTGTTGGCTGAGGGGAACCAGGTGGCTTCACCATACCCCTGCCCCCAGCATCTGACAGAGCTTCCAAGCTGGGAGTGAAGCCTTTGTCTTCCGTGTCTGCCAAAGCAGGGAGCGCCTTCGGCAGGGTTGACCCAGCTGCCTCCATGCAGCCCTGCGGAGGGTGCAGCTGCGCCCGGTCCTGCCTGGAACCCAGAGCACTGGCCCCTGTGCCCAGAGCAACTGACGCATTCCCACTGTGCTGGGGGAGCAGTTGGCAGCGAGTTCACGTGATGGGATGCTGATTCGCACCTCCCCTGCCCAGCTGCTTTACCAGCGTGCTGGTAAATGACGCTTCATGTCCTCTGCAGTGTGGATATAGAGATCCCATCTACCCTAGGGGGGGGATCACCTCCACCTACCTTGGTGCTCCTCATGCAATGGCCACAACAGCTCCCTGACCCCCCCAATGGACTCTCCTTCACTCATCCTCCAGGGCTTGCCCTATGCCAGCATGGCAACATGGCCCTGGAGAGAAATGGGAGTTACTGTGCCCAGGGACACAATGTGCTGCCATGGTCTGGATGCCTTCTATCACACCATGGGGGTAGGAGGCCCTTCGGGTATTTTTATTGCAGAGGAAAATCCCACACTGCCTCATTTTTCCGTGTTTGGCCTCAAATGGCCTCTGAAGCGCAGAGTGTGGCATTTTGGAATCCCAGATGCTTTTAGGGGAAATTATGCGTTATATAAAGCATCATTTTAATTTTTTATCTGATGTGCCTTAATCCATGTGGCACCAGGTTCATGCTGAATTGTGACAAGAATCAGACACCCACAGTGCTGGGCTATGAAATTATGCAGCATGTGGGAATAACCTGCATGTGGTTGGACATAAGGAATCTTGAGAAGGATTCAAAAGGTCACTCCTAAAATCCCAGTCCAGATGAGGATTTCCTAGTCCACCCACAGAATGTGCTGCTCAGGCTGGCTGTCACCTATTATTTGTGGGAGGATATCATGAAAGATGAGACAGAGAAGCTCAGTTTAGTATCTCTGCTGACAGATAACAATATTCAGGTATCAATGCCATCTCTTCCAAGTAACATCATCTTGTCCCAGGTAATAAGGACAAGAGGTAACGGTCACAAGCTGTGCCAAGGGAGGTTTAGATTGGATATTAGGAGCTATTTCTTCACAGAAAGGGTGCTCAGGCATTGGAATAGGCTGCCTAGGGAAGCGGTGGGATCACCACCCCTGGAAGTGTTCAAAAACTGTGCAGACAAGGCCTTTAGTGACATGGTTTAGTGGTGGTGTTGGCAGTCCTGGGGTAATGGTTGGACTTGTTGATCTTAATGGTCTTTTCCGAGGTAGTTGATTCTGTTGTTGTATGGTTGCCCACAGAAAGTTGTCCTCTGCCACACAAGATGTTTCACGCTATCTTCTGGATGCCCAGACAGGAATGTTCTGGTCATTGCTGCCAGTACTGTGTGAATGACCTGTGCACTTTTGACCACCTCAAACAGCATTAGACTCACTCACATGCAACTCATTTGAGCCCCAAGCCTGCAAATTGCTCCCTAAATTCTGCCCACTATCATCCACCCTCTGTGAGGGGTCCGCAGCTCCCTATTGGAAATGCAAGAGGGCAACCACACTGATACTTGTGGTGAAAGCCATCAATTCACAGTAAAAGGCTTCAAGTAACAGCATTGCTGTGTAAAGACAGCCTCTGAAAAGCGTGTTTCCAAATGCTTAGCAGCAGGATTAGAAGGTTGCTGGCTCTTAACTGCGAGCTTTGCAGATGCTAGGGGCTGGCAAAGCAAAATCTGTATCACATGAAAAAGTTGATCAGGTCTGACTCTCTCCTGCCCTGAGATTACTTTTCTCACTACAAAGCATTTCTCCCCACCAGTAAGTTCAAAGTACGTATGGGCATGAAGATATAGCATATTGTTCACCAGCTCACTGTTCTGCTGAGCAGCCGCCTCGCTTGTTCTCTGTCTCAGGTTATAAACACTGCTGAGAAGCTGAAAAATTGCTCACAGCTTAAATGACAAAACCATGATAACCTACCCTGTCTTACCCTACTGTGAGCTCTACTTTAATAATCCTGCTTAATCATTAAATCACAATAAAAGCAAGCCAAAGAGTAGAAGGCGAGAGCCAAGCCAAGGCGTATAAGGGCACTGCTCAAAACTTGAACTGAGCACAGTTAGCTAGAGACAGAGGAAGCCACATAAAGGGGTGGCAAAGCTGTTGTGCGAAGGGTCAGAAAGATGTGGCAGAAAATTCCTATCTGTTGGGACTGGCTGGAGGAGCCAGAGCCAGCTGTGAGCTGCTCCTGCTAGTCAGGAGTCTGCAGTGGTGCCCTATTTACATCCTTTTCCCAGGAGGCCATCTTGTTATCTAGCACACACACTCCATTCAAGCCTTGCTGTTGACATAGATGCTTTGACTAAACCCTTATGCCTGATGATTATTGAGTGGTTGCTGGTTATTTTCCAGAATGCTTTACCCTCCACTGAAGGGTACAAAGAATAGGACGCATGTGTTCTCTGCCCACTGCGCTGCATATTGTCTTACGATAAACTGATTTTTCCAAAGGAAATTTCATTCAGAGGTGAGGTTAAATTAAAAAAAAAAATAAATGGAAAAGCAGGAAAAGAGATAATACAAAAAAATAAAACCTGAGAAGACACAGCGCTTCTGTCACTCAGCTGGAGACACTGAGAATGGGTTAAGCCAAGCCTTGCCCATAGATGCATCCAGGACTCACACCGATTCCAGCAGGATTATTCATGTGCACATGCATACATGACAGACAGAACAGATTTGGTCCTTATTGCTTTGACTTTTCCAGGATGCTCAATTTATTTGTGCATTTCAGAAAACAGGCCAGTACAGGCAGATGTTCTGTACCTGGGTTCCCCTTCCCCACCCCAGACCAGAAATAATTGTAGGCTAAAAGCATCACCCACGCCAGAAGATGAGAGAGCCAAATCCTTTCCAAGGCAAAGGACTCACCAGGGTTTCACCTGAGTAAGGACTAACAAAAGAACTTCCCCACACTCTGTGACAATTTGGCTGAAGAGACAATGAGTCAAATTTGTATTTTCGTATCAAAACAACAGAGTGGATGGGAGAACACTCTTGCCTCAGCTTCCTTGAAAGCAAGGAGTGATAGGATTGGTATTGCTGAGGTCATTACAGAATTTGGGTTTCCGTGCAGAAAACTGCCTCATGTTTTGCAGTCTGAAATGGGGCATATTTTGTCTTCGTTGTCTCACTACCACATCTTGTAGGATTTGACTGCAGCATGGAAGCATCCCAATATAACTTTACAGTGCATCGTGTTGCTGTTACTGTAGTAACTTATTACTAGGACACCTTATGTTATCTTTATTGCTGCAGTACCTGGTACAAATGTACCACCGTTTGTCCTCACACACCATTATTACTGCCTTATTCCCCAAACTAATTTACTGCAGCGTCCTGTTGTGCCTTATTGCTGCACTATCAAAATGCTACTTTACTGCAGTGGCCTGTGTTACCTTATTGCTACATTTATCCTGGTATTATTATGTCAGCTTACTGCCACTTTTTATGGCTGCCCTGCTACCATTTTATTACAGTACTCTATGGGATCTTAGCGCTGAGTTATACTGAGAGTACATTAATCCATTTGCTTTAGCCTAATGCTGTCTGCACAGGCTCGTTGAACCTTACTAGTGTGTGTCCTGGTGCTGTTTCACCACAATAGCCACGAATGCTCTGGATACTCTATTATCCAAATAACAGTGTACAGCCATATTTCACAGCCGTAGCCCTGTAAGTATGGGAAGCTTTGTAGCTAGCTTGCACAGCATGGACATTGTAAAAGCTTTCCAGACTGCCTTTCCCTGAAACAATGCCATTTAGAACATAGAAGTGGAAAGCTGATTTCCTAACTCATCTTCAGGACAATGAGGTAGTTGGAAGACATGGAACTCTTATAAAGCAGCAGATTACTGCTTGCAACACTCAATGGGATACTGGTGGGTGTACAAGAGTAGCATCACTTGGAAAAAACAATGTCATTAGAAAGCAATAATTCAAGGATGCAGTTCAGGTGGAAGTAGTTACATGTTGGCATCATCATATGTGAAGTAAAGGACATGTGAAAAGCAGTTCATTCGTGTTCCCATGAGGAGGTCTTGTCTACTCTCATCTTTGTTTTAGACAAATTTAGTCCAGAAATGAGGAGCAGAGCTTTCTTCTCTCCAGAGAATATGCATCTCTGTCCGCTCAGCTAGCTATTACTGAGCAGATTAGCTTGCACAAGTGCACATTTAAATGGCAAGCTGCTCAGCATCCAGGCCCCCTGATGTACACCCATATGCATGCTCTCTGTCAGTAAGAATTCCCTCCATGCACCCAACTGTTTGAACACAGCATATTCCCAACAGACAAAACACTGCAGCAGTCAACACGACTGTCCTGCAGGCATGGAGCAGGAAAGACGAAGCAGGGTGCTTTGCTCATGTGGCAGCGGCACAGCTCCAAGTTAGTCTGACATTGCTGCTCCCCGCACAGACCATAACCCAAATTCCACCTGTCCCATGCACCTGCAGCGTCCTCCAACCCTCTCCATGTGTGCCCCATGCTGCAGGACACTGACGAGTAACTCCATGGAGCTACTCCATATCTTTCCCACAGAGACCTGTCCAATGTCAGGAACTCACTGCAAAGAAGAGACCTCCTGGTAACTTTGCTGTCTCTGTTCCTTGCTACACACCAGAGTTCTTGCTCTATGTATACAACCCCCTCAGGAATGCTCTGCAGACCAGTTTCAGGATTTGTAGGACAGACCTCTCATGGGAAATGCCTCAGCCTAGAGGCTGGGCAGCACCAGCAGTAGAGTAGCTTGTGGTGTGAGCAGTTGTTGGTTTACAGAGCTCCAGTGGTGCATGGCAATGGTGGGCTTGACACAGATAACATCCACAAAGCTCTGAGAAGAGCCAGCCTTTGCCTTTTCCTAGGAACAATATACAGGGACACGTATGAAAGTGCATAAATGAGCCTGTTACGCACAGACCTGCTATTACCCAAGGGAACCCTTTGGTTGGGTGGGCAACAGAGGACAAATGTGTCCTGCAAAGTGACAGTTTGGAGGGAGGCAGGACACCACATGAATGTACAGGTATATCCACGATGGTGCTGCAGTCCTGGAACTCACTGTGTCTCATGTATGTGTAGGATGAATTTGATCTGAAGACCTCAGAAAGCAGAGAGTTCATGGGAATAGGCATATGTAAAGAACAAATACAACACTCAATACTCTACTGTACATTCATGCAGGTGTAGAGGATCCTATGGACCTTAGGTAAAATTGATAATAGGAATTTTCTGGGGAGAAAAAACAAAACAGGTATAAACAAGAAATGTTTTGGGTAAAGAAGGAAGGTCCTTCTTCTGACAAACTATGCTGGCTTGATTTTGTGCATATATAGGCCTAAGATATTAGATTAGTACTTGCTTCAGAAGTGAATACTGTCGATAGCCAGGGGTCTACTTAGCTAGATGGTTTTGCCTAGGTAGGAATGCAGACTTGTAGCCATATAGCAATTTCTACCACCTGCACAAAAAGCCAATTTGCCTTGGCATGAGTGAAATGTCAGCCAAGAAATGTCTATTTTCACACACGCTTCAGATCTGAACTGCTTCCAAATTACAGGAGGTTTTGTGGCACTAAGTCAGCTGAGTCTTGAAATGTTCATATATAGGCAATACACTGCATGTGAATACAGTCCATTTTCCTATCTGCAGCTAGGATACATGGTTTTTTAATTAAAGTCACTTCACGTCTGTTCTCGTTCTACCCTCCATACTCCCAACAGTTTGAAACAAGCTACTGGGTCATCACTTGCTGTTGTATTCATGGACTGTAGGTCAGATGAGTCTTAGTGGAAGCTCATTTCCTCCAGTGGTACAAGTGCACTCTTTCTTACAAAGGTGCTTCTCAGTGAACTCAGTTACCTGAACATTATATCACAGGTTTTTAGGAAGGGCTACCTGGCACCCAGCGCCCTGCCTGTTCCCACCCTGCTTCTGCTGGTGCCATCTCCACCAATTCCCTTCTCACTGCAGAGTGAATCTTAACACCTGCCCACATCAGAGTTGCCTTTCCATATATACACATGAGCAGATTTTGGCCCTCTGTGATTGGAGTTCGAGTCTAATTTTATCTACTCAGAGTAAAGCTTGAACATCCATCTTTAAGTATGTAAAACATTAAATAAATAAAAAATCAAATACAGTATAAAACAACTCACTTTTAAACACTATGTGTGTGTGTGTGCGCATTACACATCGAAAACATGACTTTTTGAGCATCAGGCAGAGTCTGACCACATTTGTACTACGCGCACATGCAGAGCGAATCCACCGACGTCAGAGGATTGGCACCAGGATCAGTCTGACTCAATGGGGCAGATCCTCAGGTGATGAAAACCACTTGTACTCTCTTGACTTCAGCTGAGGATCTGGCCATCATCTCTGGGCATGCTACATGCTATTGGAAGGACAGTGAGTGATGAACTTAAATGTGCCTTTTTCTTTTCCATTGCTTTAAAGGAGGAGAGAGATAAGAAAGAAAAACAAAGTTAAAGTCAATGAATCTGCAGGAGAAATTCATTTGAGATTTTGTGAGAAGGAGAAGCAGCTTCCAGCAGATATTTTATTGGATCCAGACGGCCACAAGAAAGGGAGCAAGTGAGATTGCGGCACCATCTATTACAGCTGTGTTTGTGCAATGGAGAGAAGAGATGAGGGAAAAGTACCTGTCTCTCTCAGCTCTTCTTTCTCTAAGCTGTGGTTGGGTCTGTTCCCTTAAATAACAAGACAGCAAGCCCTTGCCTTGTTGACCTTCTGCGAACGGTGAAGTGTGCTCCTCCAAACCCTGGTCAGAAACAAAGTACCTGCACAGAGCTCGGTGTCCTTACAAGGCTGTGCAGGTAGGAAAGTGTCGATGTAAACTGTGACGAGAGGCGCTCCCCTGGCGCGTGGCTCCGCTTGTGCTCACTCAGGCTCTTTCCCCTGCAGGAACCCGTTCTCCCTGGAATGCCCCATCCTCAGCAGCGGTCCCAAGTGTCCTTCCCGTGGGGCGGTAGGCTGAAGCCGTCAGGAGGACTGCATCAGGCCCGTGAGGCGCTTGCTCGCCAGAGACTTTCCCTGGTGGGAGGGACAGACAGACAGACAGACAGAAGAGACCAGGAGGTGTGAGTGATGCTGTGGATGGTTTGAATGCGAGTAACAGGCAGGTGCCTTCCCCCAGGGCTGCCCATTCTGGCCCTGCCAACAGGGAGGCAGGTGATGGTGGATGAACAGACCCCCAGCATTTTGGGTGCCTGTGATTTTGCCCCAGGCAGGTAGTTTGGCAAGGAGGGCTTGTGGGTAGTGATGTCCAGGTGGCTATAGCTGAAAGCTGTTTCCTGGGACACTGTCTCCAGTTACCTGGGAACTGGTAAAAGCAAAGCCCTGTCCTACGCTCACTGCTACTTATCCTGCCCAAGCATTGTCCTGCCAGTGCCAGGCCACAGCTCCCATGCAGAGCACTGCTCCAGGTCCAGAAGAGCTGCAAAATCACACTGCTGTGAAAGCTGGGATGTCCCTTGCACAGTTTGTGAATCAGTATCACCTGCACAGCATCCATCAGAAATACACCTATTGGAGAAAAAGCTCAGCCTGTCCCTGTCTGGCCATCACCCCACTTTGCCCACTTCATGTTCTCATGTGTCCTTGGTCACTGCTTGTCCACTCCTGCCTGGCCTCCCTGTCTTCCTCGAGCTCTCCTCCAAGCTACCACCGCAAGCTCATGGCCGTGGCAGCCTTGCTTGCATACTGCTGGCATCCGCATGGGCTTTCTCACTGACTGGCAGGAGCAAGGACCAGGGAGAAGGTCACCTTCACGTCTGGATCCCTTCACTGGCTTAGGCCATGCAGCTCCTGCTTTTGGGAGCAAGGCAGGACCTACAGCTGGTTTTCTCCATTTGCAGACTATAGGAAGGGTCCATCCCCACCGGGGATACTGATGGCTTTGCAATTACTGATGTAACAGTGAAAAATTGATTCAAGTACTGCACCAGTTGCTAGGTTCCTTTAGTGAGCTTTCCTCTTGAAAGAAGACTTGTTTTTCTTAAAAGAAAAAGAAGTCTTGGTTGAAATAAACATCCAGGGAATACCAGAGAGCTGTGGAATACCTAGGAGCTCTTAAACAAGCTCCTCTACGTTACTATATTTAGGCAAGCTTTCTTTTGCAATAGAAAGTCTTAATAATTGCTGTTTGAAAGAAAGAGCCACAAAAAGAGCAAGGAAAACAGATGATACAGTGGAAACGAGTATGTGCAAAACGTAGGAAAATTTGAAAGGTTAAATTTACCAGGTTATTTGAAATAAGCCTTGTTTAACAAGTTAACATTCTAAGCAAAAAGAAACCCCACACTCTCTGATTTCTAATCTCTTCCCATTTAGGGCTGTTCCAGCAGGAGGTAACAGTTCCTTACAGAAGCCTCATTTCGTTACCCAGATGTGCACCTTTTACCACGTAATTTGCTCAGCTGCACAAACACACATGGCCTGATCTGGCCACTTTCTGTACATCAGAAGTCGGCTGCTGGAAACACTGTCATCATTCAGACTGTCCTGCTCAGGACCAGAGAGCAACTGTTACAGCTCCGTGGCTGCTCCATCTCTACAACAGAGCTCACACCAAGGGCACTGCTCACGAAGGACCAGCTCCCTCCCAGTGCTCCACAGACGTGTCAGCATCGCTGCCATTTAAGGCATAGGTGCTTGCTTTCACTATAAATCTAACCCTTCACTATTATTATTTTTATATGCAGTTCTGGGAAGCTTGGCCCAGTGCTGCCCCAGAGGTAGCCAAGTCTTCTGTGGGGCAGCATGGCAGTGCTTGGGGGGATACAGCTGTGGCTGTCATTTTGCTGCTGTTGAGTAATACCAGAGAAAGAATGATAAGGAATTATCAATTCCTGAATCCCATTTATATGAAAAAAGAAGGGAAAGATGTGGATGTTATTTTTTTGAAGAATAAGATGGCTGGTTTTAGAAAAAAGATGTTAGTTTCCACCTATATTTGGATACATCCTTAGGAACAAAAAAACAAGTAAGCCTTGGGTGTGTATAATGACTGTTCAGGCAGACTCTAACTAATCTGCGGCAGGCTGTTCCTCTTGTTATCTCCTCACAGGCAGGCGGCTTGGGGGTATGCCAGCTCCCTCATCAGGGTCCAACCGGGGTGAGGAGCAAACGCTGTTCCACAACCAGCCCCAGTTTCAACACGCACGTGTTCAAAGCGGGAACAGGGTAATGCTGGTGCTGGGCTGGGCTGAGGGGAAGGGACAGCTGGCAGAAAGGCTGCCTTGGGGAAGGTGGCCAGAGCTGATGGCTGTGGTTTGTGCAGAGCAAAACCTCGCTCACAGGTTTCCCAGTGGGAAGCTGCTTCCAGTCGTGGGCAAAGGTGGAGGGCTCCATCTGCACCTCCCCAGTCCTGAGGGAAAGGTGTTAGCCCGGGAACACAGATCTGATGGCTGGCTCTGCAGCAAAGTTCCTGCCTGCAGGGTGGGATGAGTCCCAGGCGCGGAGCCTGGCTGTCTGGGAGGATAACTGCACCAGGGAAGTGTGAGGTGCAAAACAGCTTTGTGTGCACAGACGGGTGTGAGAAGCTCTGTTTCAAGACAGCGAGAAGCAGGCAGTGATGCTGTCTGCTTGGCTGTTGTGTCCACCTCTGTGATATGACAGATGGCAAAAGGATCCCTGGAATCACATAGAGGGATTAACGCTGTGAAATTTTTGGCTACAAGTGAGAGCGCTCGGGTGTAAGTAAGTGTAAGATTCAGCTTTGCTATCGAATAGGCACACTGATGTAGGGGATTTTGTTTCCACCCAATGCGGAGACAAGCATCAGCCTCACAGCATGGGTCTGAGTGATATGAGTATCTGCAGGCTGGAGGTGGGTGGGATGCAGACATTCAGTTTGGGATTCTCTCATCTTAGATATCCTCATTAAAATAAAGAGGATCATACAATCATAGAATCAGGAAAAAAAATGCATTCCGTTAGGAAAAACTGGTATCTGTTTCCTGTTACTAAAAAGAACAACAAAGGAACAAAACATTGTGCTACAGGTGGAAATCCTGGATGGGTTCCAGGATCCACTTGCTGAGGTAAATCAACATGACTCAGTTGCCCCCACAGAACTGCTGCTGATTCACACCAGTTGAGGGGCTGGTCTGTGGCATCTCTGTTTCAGGTTTAGCCCTTCAGGGCTTCTTGGGCACAAAGTCCAGCAGGAGACACAAGAGGTTTGTGCTAGCTGACTGATAAAAGCCAAAGCATAGCACACGTGGCAGTTCCTTTGGGATGGTGCAGCGGCTTACCCCCAAAAGCCAGCATCCTCCCCAGGACCCCAGCCTGTCTGTCCAAGGCCCCTGCTCCTGCTTGCCATGGCTAAATCAGTTCATAGTTGGGTACAATACATGCCAAACAAGTTCAGATCTGAGAAGCCATGTTGGGTCTCATCTGACACTTGACTGGGATCCCCCTGGGGGGAATTCTGGTGGAGTGAGGAAGTTTCAGATTATTACAGTGTGAAAGTTTGGCACAAAGAACACCTAGTTTCTTTAGAAAGGTTCAACCAAAATACATGAGTTTTTCCTCCCACACATCTTTGTTTAGCATGAAACCAGTGACTGCCCACACATTTCTACCTCTCCTTTCCCTGCTGAAGGAAAATGTCAACAACTCCTGCCCTATTTCCAGGAGAAACTTCATCTAAGCTGTGCTGGCAGGGGATTTGGAAAGCATATGATTTCAAGCTCAGCACACAACAGTGCTTCTTTTACTCTGTTGTATGCATATGCTGAATAACTTAAGGCGAGATAAGAGTGGATGTAAGGAGTAAACTTTTTACATGGGGTCTAGAGCTTATAAAGAAACCCCCAGCCCCCCAGCTACAAAGTACTTGTCACTACTAATTAGGGTTACAACAATTAAAACCCCAGACTGTTGTCACTCAAGCAGCATAGCACAAGCAGTAGGGCATATGTTGTAGGGCATATGCTGTGTGTCTTGTTGGATGCAAGAAGGCTTTCTTTTCTCTCATTCCCTGCAAGCAGCTGAACTGTAACACAGCTTTTAGGCAAGGATCACGTGCAGCTTCACGATGTCTTGGTAAAGGTAATGTCCAGTTCTCTTTATGCAGCTGAATGAATGGTTATTTTTTTACCCCTGAGCACTGGCATGATAGGAGCCGCAGGTTTTAGAGGCAGTGTAAAATCTGAATTTTGAGTAACCTAAGGAAAAGGTCAGGAAATTCTTAATAAACCTTACGAAACTGCCCCCAGAATCTGACTTCTAAGTACGTGGCGCATCCTACTGCTTGGCTGCCTGTCAGGCAGAGGACCAGACCTCAGCACCTGCGGACCATCAGCGCTCTCACTGAGGCACAGGGAAGTGAAGTTTAACCTGTAGGTCACAGGAGATACTCAGCATCTTTGATGGCTTAGCCTTTGCTGAGCAGCTACTAAACTAAAGTGTAAAATGCAATTAGCAATTATTTTAATGAAGCAGAATTCAGCAATTTAACATAGGCAAGAAGCCAAGTAAGAGGAATAAAAATATGTCTGGGATTTGACACAAAAAGGAGACAGCATTCCTTTCATACCTCCTGTACGAGCCAACGGAGTTTCCATCTTGCTCTTTGCTTTTATCTACCAAAACCAGCACTTTGCACAGTTGGGAGAGAAGGCAAAGGCTGTGAACTAGCTTTTAAAAATAATTTTAAATAGAAAGTTTAGTTTTATCCAGTGCCTGTGGTTTCACACAATGTTAACGTGCTCTGCCCAGCACAGAGTGCAGTTCATGTACCTAACATGCGGGCATTCACCACCACCAACATGCACAAGCCAGCACTTCCATGCTTGACATCAACAACTTACCTGAAGACCCAGACAGGATTTATCCCATAGGGAGCTTTGTGGATACAGTGACAGGGAAGAGGGAGTATGTGGGGAGCTTCTGGTATGGCAGCACAGGCTCCCCTTTTGCCATGTCAATTACAGACCAAAGCACTTTCATGCTGACTGCTCACCTCCATGCTCTCCAACCACCAGCTTAGGACTTTGCTGTAGCTGGTTCCACTTCTTGCTTTCTAGCCCTTTTTTGTGCTCAGGGCTATCCTTTTCCCAGCATGCTGCCCAAACTGCTCCAGCCAGAAGCATCACCTTTCTGGAGGAGAAGCCATCTCATGGGGAGCTGCATTGCTGCAGCCCTCTGTAAGACCCTCAGCAGTGGCCTGGTGCTGGTCTGCATCTCCACCAGAGATGAGCAAATACATCGCCCATCAGCTTCAATCTGAGGTTTTCCACGTGGTGACAGCACTGCTCAGATTTCCTTCTAGCTAACAGAATTCTGGCAGTGGGCAATGTCCTGCCACCAAATCTTACTTCTGAAGAAAGAGATTGCCATGGCACTAGCCCTACCAGCACTGTTTGGTTTTCAATGTTATATTCTGCTACAGGTCTTTGGGAAATTTAATATTTGTGTCAGTTTAAAAATATCCTTTTTATTAGATTTTTTCATTAAAAGATACATTGCAAACATAAGATAAAGTAACAAATTAATGAAGTTAAATATGAAACAGAGTTAAAAACATAAACAATACAGAAAAATAACTTAGTTCAACACAAAAGAAACACAGACACATAAACTATGAACATAACGTAAATCAGTACATAACATAAATCAGCATACAAAATATAGTGGGCAATACCACCAATTACGCGCTGACACTGACTGGAAATAGAAGCTGCAAAGTGGCTGTAGAGGGTAAGCAGGGGAGCGTGCAGGATGCTCACCCATTCTCACCAGCACAGTCCCACAAGCTACCCAAAACTTCTGCAGAATGGGCCCCACTCCCCTTGTAAGGCTTGACTGACAAGTTACCTGAGCTTCTTGCCATTACTACTTACAGTGAAGCTGAGCAACCATGGGTTGGGTTCCAGCTTATATCGCTATGGGAACAGTTCAGAGCTGCAGTTCAATTAAAATTGGTATTGTCCATACCCATTTTATTTTGTAAGGACTTCCTGTGCTTCCTAAGTGAGCCATTGTACTTTGCTTTGAGAAATACCAGCACACTGCTGCATACAGCACAAACCAGGAGCTGACACAAGCACCACACTCACCCACTCCTAGAACAGCTTCAGGATGGTTGGAGCTTTCCTCTACCATTCCACCAGCAGCATGAGGAAGATCCTCTTCTGCTGTGGAGCAGTCTGGGCAATTTGTATCTGAGAATGTGTCTGAGCCAACTGTGGCATCATTTGAAGCAGCTTATGGACTGCTTGCACTTACCACACTGAAGGAGAGCACTTCAGCACAGCCCTGCCAGCTAGGCAGCCTGTGGCTGCAGATCCAGGACCTGTCCCTCCCTCCGACAGTAAAAATGGGAAGATGGAGGCACAGATGGATCACTACAGCCAGTATAAAATGGTAGAGTTTCAAGCCACCTCAGAAAAGGCCCTCATTACATGTTGCTGGTCTAGGTCTCAGCAGGATGTGATTCTGTTCTTCCCTTTGTGTGCAGTGGACTCAGGTTGTTTAACTGGCTTCAGTGAGACTGGGAACCGGATGTGTAAATATCTTGCATAGTCGAAGGAAAACAGAAACACCATTGAAATATCAAACCTCTCTGGAGTGTCAGAATAAGCTTGGCTGAAATCACAGCAGAGTCTAATCCCACCCACCCTCTCAAGTGTCTTGCTAAGGTCCTGGGTTGGTATCTGCAGCTAGCAGCTAGAACTCTCTGTAGTGAGTGGTTGCTGACTTTTATCTTCCAGAGCTTGTGTGTAAAGGACAGTAAGTATGTCCTGAACTCTGTATACTGTCTTTCATCCAGAAGGATCCCAATGCATTTCACAGACTGTACACACAGGGATCACTCACCCAGCGCTGGAAGGTAGTGACCTCGGGGGAAAAAGGCAGCTGCCATTCTGCACCAGCAGCACTACACAGCAGTGTTTTTAGGAAGGGAAGTGAAGAATAACTTACCCATTAGACGATGAATACTTATCTTTTAAAGGAGACCCAGCATACATGTAACACATGGAACCCACTGCTTACCAAACCAAGTCAGCTAATATGACGATACCAGGAACAGACGCAACGTAGTGGAGCATGCAGCAACCAGTCAATACAGGCCATGCACCCGGTCCTCCTCAGCGTTAGGTACTGACACTGACTGGCTATTGCAGATAAGAGAACAGTGAGAGGACAGGCTGCAAATGCTGACTAGATCCCCTCACATGCTGGGTACATTCTGATGCTTTCTACCACCTATGTGATGCAAGTACCTTTTTTCCCAGTAAAAGCCAGTATTTGCTAACAATTGGAGTAGTGTAGCAAGCACATTTTCTTTTAAAGGATCTTTCCAAAGATAAAAATAACCCTTTTCCCAGATTTCTTTCCTTGGTGTCAAATCTAAGAAACATTGGCATTCCTACAGCCTTCCCTTCTAGCTATCTGTTCTGATATCTACTTCACCAGCATCTCAGTGTATCACCTTTTTATACTTTCCAGTTTTGCAACCACTATCCTCTACCCATAATGGCTTAAACCTTGTCCTTAAGATATTGGAGGTAGTGAATACTTTCTATACCCTCAAATGCTGTTATCTATTTATGCAAGCTGGTAGAGCTGGGAAAGTGAAAAAGTGGGAAAGCTGCTAAATGTACGACAGTTTTATGAGATTATCAAGGAACCAGATAAAAAGAGAGTCCTGGTGATATCAGGTAGCAATTCTTTCTTCAGCCTTATGTTTTCTTCACTGTGTTCATGGCTAGTATTTGTAACACATCACAGTGACACACAGCTGTGCAAAATATCACACACTTCACCTGAGAAAGATAAGATCCCATCAACACATTTCATCTGTGACACCATGCTCATGAATTAAGAACAAGACCAGGACAGTCAAGTGTGACTTGGACTCTAACTCAACAGCAGACAAACTGAGAGGACGTAAAATCCAGCATAAGGCAGTAGCTGTGGCCAAAGGATGAAATTGAGGATCAAGAAATGGGAAAACGACGGCAGGGAAGAACAAGGGTAACAAACACAGAGCTTGAAGATAAGACTGCTAAGAGCATCTAGGAAGGGACAGCCAGGCAGGCAGGTAGACACTAAGGCTTTCATACTATATAATGCAAATGAACAGATACACGTGGGACTGAAACTAAACGTAGGACTTCAGATTTGTCTAGGTAGTGAATTGAGGAGCACTTACAGTCCTGAGCCAAAGATAGTTCAATACAAAATAAGAAAACATACCAGAAAACTAAAGCAGAGGAAATGCTATATGAAAATGCCAATTTGCACCACTGCAAGGAAAAGGAGGGTGTTTCAGGTTCCAGACAGAAAGCATCCTGGCCACTAAGCATTACAACTATATCAAATACAAGATCTCCAGTTGTATTCTTGTTCCTGGAAAAATCATTCTTGCATGAGAAACCTAAAGTGCTTCTGGATAAGAATATAAGCTCACCCTGCTGTTGCTAATACAAGGACTACAGCAGCTCCTGCTTACCAGCTTCTGCCTACTGCAGCGCTGTCTCCTATGGTTAATGAAGCTGGGCCAGTCTGCTGATTCAGTTATTCACCTATGCCTGGGAACTGAGACAATATTCAGTCTTCATTGACTTGCTGTCCCATACAAAATGTTCCATAACGTCCAGGATTCTTTAAAGTAAGCTCATTAGAAAACTTTCATTCTGATATTCTTAATCTACAGTCTACTTCCCAAGCAGCTCAAACACAGACCATCTCTTCCTTTACCTTATTCTCTTTCTGCACTAAGTTGAATTTACTACTTGGAAAAGCTCCCTGCTTTTTCATACCTGACTGCTTGCTACATTTCACACCTCTGTATCTGATGTCTTCTACTATGCTGACTTTAAAATAAATCTGAGTCTTTTAGTCTCATGACATACTTACACTTCCTCTAAGACTTAACAGGAGGGCTCCTTTTCCCGTTAAGTATTATACTCTTTACCAACTCTAACGATGAAAGCCAAAGTGAAGCCTGTAGCTCACCACGTGCAAGTGTAGGATGTAGGCAGTCATGACAGGCCTGTGCACATCACACCTTTGCATACACTGTGCTGTACTGTTATAGATTGAGGAAAAAGGTAGGGAACACACAGGGAAAAGGACTTTCCACAGACTCCAAGAACCAGTCCAAAGTCTGGCATTTGCATCTTTGCCCACCCTGTCCTGTGCAGCACTCTCTGGCTGGGACGTTGGTTTTGCCTGGAACTGCCAGGTGCTGCCATTGCTTGGGCTGAGTTTCACAAGCAGCTCTGGCCAGCAAACACCTCTCGCTTCTCCCAGGTAGTGCAACTATTCTCTCTGTCCTCAGAAAGAGAGGCACAAAAACTTTCTTACCTTCTTCAGGTAGTCTCTGGACTTTTTACATGGGAATTCTCCTTTACAAGGAGAAATTCCTTCCTTGGAATATAGCAATTTTAGAAAAGTTTGGAATCAGCTCTGAATATCATGGTCCAGGCTTATCTAATTTACCTACCAAGGCTGGTATCTGTAGGTAAAATCCCTGTTATTAGTGAAGTGACAATTGCTGCTTTTAGAGATAGATAATATTCAAGATGCTGCAAGACGTAACAACGGAACTCCCTCGTTTCCCCCTTTATTAAATATATATATGCCCACCAGCACAAGTTAAGCAGAGACTTGGTGGCTTCCTTTGTGAGGCAAAAGCAGCAGTGGCTTCCCTAAGTGTACTTATTAAAATATATTTTCCTTCTACTCTTGGCCCTGAAGGATCATCTCAGCTTATGAAAACTAAGCTTCTGCCTATCTGATTATTAAATCATTTCTAAAGCAGATGGGGAACTACAGTGGTTTAAACAGCCAGGCTGAGACTGCATGGCTAAAAATAGTATAGCAGGCTCCTTTTAATTAGTAAGATGATCAAATATGACAGAAGAGAGAGATGTAGATATATGGATTTGTGTGTATGTGTGTCTTTAATATTAAGTTATTACCTCAATACCAGGTATTATTTATAACATATATGATACATGATGTCTGATTTTTATGATGCCATTTATCTTCACTTGGGAGAGACGACAGGCTAACTCTGCCTTCATAATGTCAATCTTTGCTGTATTCAAAAGGAAAATTGTAATAAGATAAACCTGCCACTATGCACAGTGCCATCATTTTTTAAATGAGGTGGATTAGTAAGTGCTCCAATGCAATAGACTGTCAGATCTGCAGCTCACTGAGATTGACCCTTCCACAGGACCCCCATGGAGATCATAGAAGAACCAGTCTAGCTTTATACCTGTGATTTCATGTCATGGGAACCCGGCTTAGGGCCACAGGGGTGATATCTATCCTACCACTGTGCAGCCCATGTATTTTTGAGGACTCTTCAAAGCCTTAACAGGGGAGAAAAGAAATCTGTTGCCCCTCTGCTCCAGCAGTGGCCCTTTGGTGTCCACCAGATGACTGATGACCATGATGTTTGGTCCTGCCACTACACAACTACTGTCCAGGCTGTTGTGGCAGGCTTCCAGGAAACACATACTGATGTCACACTTCATGCAGGTAAGCAGAGGAGGTTGAGGATGCCTGGCGTGTTGGGCACTAGGTCAGACAGATGCCCCTTGCTCCAAGGGGAACCCAGACATGGAGGCACTGCAAGCTATACCCTTCACTACAGGAGGACCCAACCAGCAGTGGGCACAACCCCCTTCTTGGCCATTGCACAGAGGTATCAGCTTGTACTTTGAAAGGACCTGGAAGTAAAAGATGAATCATCACCGAAAATCTTGCCAAAGATTTTCCAGCCAAACCTTAAGCATATGCTTAACTTCAGTGCGCTGCAGGGTCAGCTGGAATATGTGATCCTGTAATTAGCAATCACTAAAGCATAGTGGAGCTCTGGGAATGAAGGCTGCTGTATTTCTCTACTCCTACACAGTTGGGGAACTGCAGTGCACTTTGGAGAACTAGAGCATGCAGAATTAACTTTGTCTTAATTTAGTCCTCTGAGTACGCCATAAAGTTATCACTTTGGTAATGCTGTCCTCTGAGGATATTATGACGTGCCAACAGAGTGACTATTTTCTCATCTGATGGTAGTGACAAACTGCCATAATGCAAAGTATGAAAAATTCAGACCCTTCCTAGTTCTGTTAGCTACCATACCATTGGAAGATGACATTTTATATCTGTATTAAGAAAAATGAAAGAAAATATTTACAGTATGCTTTCTAGTAAAACAACAATGAACTAAAGCCAACCAATCTACAATGATTTTCTTTACAGGTACTTAGATTATAATTCTACCATCCCAAACAGAGCTTGTCAAGTTACCCTTCAAATCAAATGCAACAGAAAAATCCATCCTTGGCTGCGTTACTATAAACCCAGCCAGTCTAGTAAAGTGAGAGTTACTCTTCCATGTATTTGGCAAATCTGGGAGCAGAATTTACCACTCGGTGTAAATATTTCTGCATAGTTTGTTTTGAAAAAAATCTTGCCTATTCCTCTTTCTGGCAGACTCTTAGAAAGTAGTAAATATGCAGATGGGCATAGTGATATATTTTGTATCAACATATTTTAAATGTGTGCATATGCATTAGCTATATAAATACATTCCCCAGGAAGTCTGCCAGTGGATATACTACAAAGCTCTGCGTGTTACATTTGGGTTTGCTTGTGCAGTAGCATGACAGCACCAGAAAGAACCCCTATAGGCTTATTTGCTCTACAACAGCTCACACTTACCTGAGCAGTTTCCCCTTTTCTATCTGTATGTACAAATATTTTATATTTATATGCCATGTGTATGTATCTAGTGTATATATAAATATACATACATTCACACACAAATGCAAATATATGTACCATATATATACATAGAATCATAGAATCACAGGATGGTTAGGGTTGGAAAGGACCTTAAGATCATCCAGTTCCAACCCTCCTGACATGGGCAGGGTCACCTCTCACTAGACCAGGTTGAGCAAGGCCCTGTCCAGTCTAGCATGCCTTCATTAGAAAGCTGTTGTAAAGTCATAACAAGGCTTATGACCTTTCTATGAAATATTGTTCTGTACAGTAGCTTCTATGGGAATCAACCACTTGATGACTGTCTGCTGTCCCAGTATTACCTTGCAACTAATGATGGGTGACACATGAAGACCATAGCATTATGCCAAAACCACATGACATACCAAGTCAAAGTGTACTATTTGATACTAAGCAACACAAGAGTAATTCCTCACTGCCAGTTGCTGCATCTTCAGCTCCAGACCTGTGATTGCTCTGCGCTGCCCCATACACACTGTCTGTCCCACCCTGTGCTGTCCAGTATCCTTGTTTCTCCACTCCACTTGCAGCATCTGCCTCTGGTCCTGCCCCCTCTCCCTGCTCTTTGCTTTCTCTGGAAAATCTGCTGCATGTGCAGATCTCTGAAAGCAAGCAGGACAAGTGGGTATTGCCCAAGCTCTAGGGTCCTGCTTGGGGAGCTGGAGAGAAGCAGCCTTGGTTGATGCCCAATGCTGCCCTGTGCTGCAGCATCCCTTTCCAGCTGGATCAGCTTCCTCCACCTGGAAGGACTGTCTGGAGGTTGGACACTGGTAAAGGACAAGAGAGGAAAGGACATCTGTTGACTGCCCTTGAGATCCCACTGTCCCCTTGCCTAAAAGGTTTAACAGTGTCATGCTTCTTGCTGTTACTGTACACAATTTCTGGTATCAGCATCATGAACTAGTCAAAGGGTATCACTCATCACTATTTACATGAGCATTGACAGAGAGGGGGAACGGAGGAAGCGGCTGCAGTGCCGTGGGTGGATATGGATGTGTATATGCATATGGTATCATTAACCATGCACTATACAACCATATGGATACTGCTGCAATGGCGCTATGAGAACCATGCTCTTCTACTTTACTGCGCAAGGAAAAGCCACAACAATTACTGTAGTGAGAACACAGCAAAAAGGCAACCTTGCATTTAATTCTAGACAAAAGTCAATCTGCTTTTGCAGTGATGATAAGCTAGAATGAGCATTATGGAATTCTGCTTCCTGCCCACCCACCTCCCCCATTCTTTACAGCTACAACTTAGATGAGCTACAGTATTAAAAGAGAAGCTGCAAAAATGCTAGCTGCAAAAATAAAGAATGAAATAAAAAGTCAAGCATCCACATTCCCCCCAACTGAAAATGAAGCTCTGAGGAGAGGGAGGAGGGAAAAGAAAAGGAACTTACCACACTGCGAGTGAACTTTTCTAGAGAAGTTCTACGACCTTGCTCATTCTCTGGCTTAACAGGGAAAAAAGTGCAGAGAAAAAAAATACAGAAGAAAACCCTTCAGCTTAAATGCAGTTTTTCAAAACAGCAGCAAAATATAAAGAAGCAGCTAGGGGAAAATGTTGTAAAGAAATTTAAAAAGCAGAAATCAATGTTTGCAAGAGCAAACATAAGAAACCAAAACCCCTTAAAGAATGAGAGACATCACTACTTCTGCTCTCGGAGAATGTCACCTTTTCTCCTGTGAGTTTTTTGATCAGTTCAAACAGGTCTGTGCATTGCTGCATCTCACAGCTATTGGTATTGATTTCTTGTTCATTGAATTTTCCTTCTGTGGCTGTTTGAGCTGGGACCTCTGATTCTGGTTAACATCTGCCAAACAGCTGATTGGAGGCTCCCATCCACTTGGTTTAGAGAGATGGAAAAAAACCCACAGTAACTTTTACAGTATTAAAGAGCAATGTGTGAGTCAACACAGCGCTGGAGGAAAACTGCCACTGAACTCATTGCCAGGGAACCTACACTTCTCCATTTATCCAGAAGGTAGAAGCACATTTCCAGTAATTCTGGCTACATCAAAACTCATGACAGCATAGGTATGCCTGTGAAAGGTCACAGAAAGATACAGGCAGATCTGGGGCACTGGTATTTTTGCATCTGGAGTAAAGGACTATTCATATGCAAGAAAACATTCAACTTCACTGTGAGAAGACAAGCATGTGCATCATGGCTTTATTAACATATCCCTGAGAAGGTTGCTCACCGCAGCGCTTCATTCACTTGGCACAAGGGAGATGTAATTGTCACTAACAGGGAAGAACTAAATAATTTATTGGCATGTTTGCTAGAATATCTAAGAGAAAAAAAATTATTATAGAGAAGAGAAGAATCTCAGTAACATGAAGGAAAGCTCATTGCAGTCACAAAGCTGTGGTCGCTGCTGATTTCCAGGAGAGAAACTTACTTTAATGTGGTGAGCCAGTGAAATGGAGGTGATAAGATGAAAGTAAAACTGCAGCAAGGGGGATAAGGAGCTACATATATGGGAAAGCCAAAGCAATGGTTGTGCTTGACACTGCACTGGAAATAAGCGTTACACTGGAAGTGCTCATCAGAGGCACGTACCTGCCCTATCATATGCCACAGATTTAGCTGCAGTAACAACCCCCAGGACAAATCACCAGCACAAAAATCAGATAGAGAAGATGTAAGGAAGCCAAAGCATATCAGAAAAACTGGATGAGAACTTGTGTAGATGAGTCTAGGCAAAGCCTTTTGATGCTTCTTGCATGTTCATCACAGCTGCCACAGCTCTCTGATGTCTACAAGGTTAGTCTAAAGCATACCAGGCAGAGATGGGGCTGATTCTCCTCACTGCATCACCAGAGATGAGAATAGAACATAAGGCTCTTTTAAGACAAGCAAATATTTTTGTCCAAAGCAATAGTCTTTGTCTAAAAGAAAGAGTCAATCAACCTCCCCACTTACAACCATTTGAGGATGACACACCACCAGCTCCGAAACCAAAAGTGAAACCTACATTTTAGCCAACACTGACAGTGGAGCCAAGGTCCTGGAGCATGTACCCATCAACAAAGCAGGCTTCCTGTCTGGCAAGAAAGCAGTAATGTACCCAGTCCAATGCTCCCCAAAGGTGTATTTATCATGCACTAACCCATGGGTTGGTTGCCTCTCCCTGCATGTAAGAGGAGAGGAAAGGGAAAAGAAACATCGGCCTCACTCTTCTGCTGAGCATGGCAACAGTGCAAGTGCTCAGAGCATCACAGATCCCCTCTCTGAAGGAGCCTCAGAGGTGTCCCTGCACCCTGGTTGGCAGAGGTGACAGAGAATTGCTGTAATCCTACTGCCTTGGCTGAACATGTCAGGACAAGCAGGACTGAGGACAGCAGTGCACAGCCATGCCCTGACCTCTGTGCTGGACTCCTGCAGAAGTGGCAAGACCTACCAGCAGCCAAATTAAAGGCACAATTTCACCCAGGAGAAGAAATACCTAAAGAAAAGACACAAAGTTCTGCAAGACTCCTGTGGGGAGCAAGGCACTTGGAGTCTGCAGCATCCTATTGCTGTGGGCTGAAAATCAACATCTGGCCCAACTGCATTTTAGGTGGAGATTTGCCATGCACTGGGAGCAAAAAAGTGAGCTGCTGACAATGGACCGTGTTGTGTCCCTGCGCTTGCTGTCAAAATTTTGTGTCTCTGGTTTTGCTACCTGCAATGTGATGCAGCTTCCCATCCAGCAGGAAGGCAGGATGGTGGTCTCCAAAGAGGATGAGCACCTTGCTGGGGTTCTGAGAGCTCCTGTAGCACAGGGGGAATACCCACAAGGCTGTTTCCCTATGACAGCTGAAGACATGCATGGGGAAGCAGGCACAGAGAGCACTGATAGCATCCCACCAGAGTGCCTTGCAAGCACGAACTGCAGCAACCCTGCACATTTGGCATGGGGATGGCAGGCTGAGACCAGCTGGATGCGTGGAAAGCTCATCCCCATAGCATCCAGCTCTGAGTCAAAGCGTGACATTTTCTAGTAAAATAAGAAGCAGCTGAGGCAGGCTGGCTGCAGAGTGATGAGCTGGTTTGAGCAGTTTAAATGGCAGTGGGTGTGGGTGCTGGCTGCACAGCTCCCTGGCTCTTCCTGCCTGCCTGCCTGCCTGCAGACCCAGTGGCTGGCAGCCTGCTGCGGAGGTAACCGCCTGCCCGCATCCTTCCAGTGCGGCTGGAGGTGTGGAGTGTGGCCGCATGCACAGCAGAGGAAGGAAATGTAGAAATAACAAAGTGAAAACAAGAAAAGAGACCAAGTCAGATCTTTCTCAGTCCTGTGAACATATCTGGGGTCCTGTCTGACAAGGCTGAGGACCCCAGAGCTGTGCCTGCTGCAGCACCTCAGCAGTGTTTGCACAAACACACATTGCGACTGCAAAGGAAAGACAGAAATGTGTGCGTGCCAGGTCAAGCAATCTTCCTAGGTGCTTCTGGATGTGTGTATTTGGATAAAGCCTGAAACAACCACCCCTGCTGCAGATTAAAACCTCTCAGATCAGTTAGGTGCAGAATAGTAGATTTCATCCCTTAGGAGATATTCAGTAATTATTGACTGTCTCCTCCAAGTTTTCCTGTTTTCCATGATTAATTATTTACCCAGCCATCCCCATTTCAAGTTCCTTTGTGTAGATTCTGCTGGCACAGAGCAGTGTAAGTAGAAAAAAACTTATGAAAACCAGCTGGCATTGATTATTAAAAGTAATTATAAGAAAATTGCTCAGCATCTTTATAACACTCAAGCCAAGTCCTGCCACTGAATCAAACTGGTCATGTGTGCCCTGATGGGACTGAGATGGGAACAGAATCTGCAGTAGGAACCTGACAGTATAAAGCAGTCAGGACAAAGGACTTGGATAAAAGCAATGCTTCAAAAGGTTTATGCTGAAAATGGAGCCTGTTCCTCATGTCATGAAGCTCCTAGACATTGCCTTGCTGACACTTTTTGCCAGGGATATGAAAAGGGGTAGGAAAATATATCCAGAAGCTTGTTCTTCTGCACTGCAGGTCTGCAAAAATCTTTCTCCTTCCCTATATACATGTATACCTGTGCAAAGCGAGAAAGCAAAGGGCAAGTACAGTGCTACCAAATGGCTGGAACAGTATTTTGAATGTTCGGTGTCCTTTTGCACAGGACCACAGAAAACTCACCCTTCTCTGAACCAGCGGGAGAGGAAAACAATGCAAACCAAGCAAAACCAACCTGCTCTTCCACCGGTGTGACGGGGCTCACTCCCATGGCTTCGCAGCAGATCTGCACTGCAGCCACAGCAGCCTTTTCAGGATGCTCCCCTGCCTGTGGGCAGGGCTGGATCATGAGAAGCCATCCTGTGCCCGGCTGACATGAATGCTGGTGCCGTGACAGCTCAGCTGCTGCTTCAGCTAATGCAGAGATGCCCACCCATGTCATTGTTTCACCTTTACAGGGAATAATGAGAAGTGCCTTGAGCTCTTCTCTGTTCCCTTCTCTCCCTCTCCTCAAAAATAACTAACAGAGCATGTGTCTGGCTGCTCCTTCACCGTTAACAAAGCTCCTGTGCAGCCCCTTTCATGGTGCACTAACTCATCTATGCTGTTCTTCCCCCAGGGAATAAATCCCGGCTCTTCAGTCACATCACCCAGCTTGAACACCTCCTTGCCTTGAGTAAGGAGGTTTGTCATGGCACTTACTCTGAGGTTTGCTGCTGTCTAAGGACAGCCAGCCACCATTTTGGCTACCATGGAGGAGGGCTGGGTGGCAGCGCAGTGGTGATTATCTGCTGTAGTCTGCAGCAACGTGCATTATCTACATGCAGGTCGACACTTGACAGCCCAGCACAAGTGGGGCGTGTTGCACAAATACACAGATAAACCACGATGAGTTGGTTGGGATTTCAGCACCATCTGGATAGTCCTTCACCACTGAGCTGACCGCTTTCAGCAGCCCCATAATTTCTACCTGCTGCAGGGGGAAGACTGGGCATGGAGGCACAGAACTTGAATCAGGCTGGGTGTACAGCCATTCCTCTTGAGGACAGGGCTCTTCCTTTATCCCTCCTCTTCTCCAGCCTGGCAGGGGAGGAGGACCTCTGTGTGAGGCAGGGAGCTACACCCAGCTTTCCCCCTCTGAAGCTCACTGCTTCCAATCACACCCTTGCTGGAGGCCAACCTCATGCTCCCCACTGAGCACCATGAATCTGCAGGATTGAGGCCAATAATGCTGTGGTTATTTGTAATAATGACACTGGGAAGAACGGCAAAAAAAAGTTTAAAATGGATTAAGAAATCATGTATACTGGTCTGTACGCAGGCTATGTCCACTGTCTTGCATCAGTTAGTGGAGTGAACAATATGCTCCTTTTATCCTCCCTGGTCCCCCCTCATAATTCCATCATTGTATCTCAGTTCTGACCCATAACTTCTCCTCCCTTCCTGCCCTCCATTACTGCTCCCCCAGAGCAGGGAGGGGAAGCTCCCACATCTGTGGTTATTATACAGTGTGGAAAAAAAGTGACTCTTCAAACCTACAGTATCTCACAGATCTCAAAAATGTCAAGCATGTTTTGAGGCACTAATCAAGCCTTGCCACCTCTCCACTGTGCAGGTTGCTAATATCATTCCCATTCAACAGAGAAGAGGATATAAGGTATGCAAAGTTGAACCTTCTTTTCCCCAAGGTCACACAAAAAAGTAAGTGGGGAAACCAGGGGAAGTGCATGGATTTTGTGGCTCCAGTCACACAGTCAACCTTTCCCTTTTTCCTGCCCTCTCACCTTGCCACAACCCACTGCTGGAGGGCAAGAGATCCCAAATGACATAAACTTTTCCACAAAATATTCATGTGTAAATCTCAAGCCATAGCGAGATTCATTTTCTTTGTGCAAGTAACTCTTTTAGCCCAAGTCTACCACGCTGTGCTTCTGACAGAACTTATTTTCAGTAATAAAAGTAAGGCTATGTCATATCACTGTGCTATACAGGCAATGTTAAGATAATGTCTTCGGGACAAGACACACTCATGCCCCAGAGAGATATACTCATCAAGTCTTAAGCAACTGCAGTGAATTTCTACCCATATCAGTGAATCCAGGACTTTTTATGCAGGCTCTAAACCAAATCCTTCATCCATGCAGGCTTCTCTCTTCCTTCCCTCCCTTTGCAGCTATTTAGAGGAATTTTAAAGGGATGCCTCTCAAAGCTGCAACAAAGACCTTACCATGTAGCTCAGAGTACAGAAACTTCATGTTCTCTCTGTCAGCATCTCTTGTACATAAACTGTTTCCAAAATGTTCACTTGCACAACACAATGCAATGTGATTGCAAAGAGCCTCGCAGATTCTGGGGTAATATCAACTCCCTATCCACATTGTGCGAAGCCTGGTGAACAACGCATCTGCACAGATCTACTCCTGACTTTTTTTGCGCCTTGCTATGTTTACTCATGCACCCACAGCTTCTTCTAAAAGAAACCTGATTCTTACTTTCATGGCTGTATTAAGATGACACCAAAACCTGCTCCTCCGGCAGTTTGCAGGGGGATGAGGATGTCATGCTGTCACATCCAGGGCTTGATCTGACAGGAAACAAGGATTGCAAAAAAAACTCCCCTAAACCACCTCCAGTTTGAATGAGCTCAGCTGGGAGAAGAAAACTCTCCTGATTTTAGGCACATGAACCTTCACGGGCTCAATGGAGTCTTGGGGAAAGGGGAACAATTAACTGATAAGGATAGGAAAATGGCAAAGGTTTTTATGCTTTTTACCATCAAAGGACTTTGCCTTGCACCTCCTTCTTTTCCCACGTCCTCTGAACTCGTAAGTCAGGTCTAACCTTTCCAAATGTAAGAAGCACAGGTTTATGCTGTCTCAAACCAGAGATTTTGAAACAGATGACCAACGGCTGCCCTCATTACCTTCCCTTAATCCACCTGCCAGTAGTCCCAGGCACAGCAAAGAGAGCCGTTTGTCTCCTTTTGTTACCATATGCATGCTTTTAGGGCACACAATGACAATCAGGACAAAAATACCACTGGGATTTCATTGTATTGTGCCGATGCAATGTAATTTGGCAGCACACAGAGAATGCAGCAGAAAAACAGCAGGGAAGACGGTGATGGGAAACCACACACTCAGGCTGCAGGAGTCGGCAGTCAGTTTGTGTACAGTCATGGAAGCCAAATGTAAGTGGGACATGTACAGATGTACATGCATGCACATGCACACAGAAGGACACATAGACTAATGGGAATAAGTCAGGAGGTGCAGAAAGCATTTGAACACAGCCACAAATGCAGAGATCAAGTATCTTATCCCCCAGCTCCTTCAGAAAAAAGGCACACTTGGACAAGGAGCTGCCATAACTCTATCTAACCACTCCCTTCCTACCTTGACCAGGGGGGTCCTGGCAGAAACATGGTGCTGGCAGAGCACATGCAGAAACCAAACAGGCTAAGAAGAGCTCAAACCCAGTTCTTCTGTATGACAATGTGGCTGGAATTCTCGATTACTGCATGGGAGTGCTCATCTCCAAGGAAAAGGATACATCTCTGGGGAGCCAAAAGCAAAGGAAAGGGAGAAAAGGAGCATGGAAATCACTGCAGGGGTCTGTAGGTAAGGCATCCAAAGGGAAGATCACATGGTGAGGCTAGGGAGGTGAGAACCAGAATGGGTGAAATTCGCACCAGTAACGAATAATTGTTGGGTTCTGCTTCTCATACCAGACACCATCTTTGTCATGAGGAAGA
Source organism: Coracopsis vasa (assembly GCA_026283785.1). Taxonomy (NCBI): domain Eukaryota; kingdom Metazoa; phylum Chordata; class Aves; order Psittaciformes; family Psittacidae; genus Coracopsis; species Coracopsis vasa. The sequence goes on from JANHGB010049698.1 coordinate 90,659, forward strand.
GGCAATACAATTTTAATTGCCTGCACTGAGTTTGGGCAACAGCTGTGCAAGACAAACATTTTCCATATTATTTATACCTTGGGTCACCATGTTTTCCTCAAAACTCACACTGAGGCTGTGCATATGGATGCTGTACCCTGTGCCCCCAGTGAAGAAAACAAAAAGTGATCATTCCTTTCTTAAATAAAAAAAAAAAAAAGAAAGAAACAATATTTCCATTTTCACACTAGCAGCAAGCAGCAGGCAAGAATCAAGAAGTGTTAAGAGATGCAAGCATGTCCTTTCCAACAGATACCTTCTTCTTTGCCAGCAATAAGTCCTGGTAAGCATTCGAACGGAGGAAGCGCGCATAGCTGTCACTCTTCATCAGCTTGTAAATGTGCTCCTATGGGACGGAAGGAAATGAGAAACAGAATTGTTATCAAACCTCATTTAGACATCACAGGGATTTAAAACACAGCGAATTAGAAGGAAGAGAGACTGATCAAAGTTCTAATTAAGTCTGCTATTATTGATTATCTGCGTTGTGGAAGTGTACAGGAGGTCCATCCTGGGGCAGGACCCTGCTGTGCCTGGGGCTGTACGAACACAAAACAAAGAGATGGTCCTCACCCCCAAAACTGGCACACATTATTTAGTAATCAGTGTTATTCTGCAAAGACTGCAACTCTCTGAAGCCCCCAGATTATAAGCAGGTGTCTAGCCAGGCTGAAACTACTGGGATGTCTCAAGAAGGAAGAAATAAATACCAGAAATTGTCCCACAGATTAGGTTTCATTCTACCACTCACAGATCTTGAACTATCACCCAGCACTCCCTTCCTGCTCACAGAGGAGAACTGATACTTGGGCACATTTCATCTCCACTGAAGATACATACTGAAAGCAAGCCAACCTGTTAACATCCTGAAAAAGCCTATATTTCTGGTGACTATGCAGAGTGGTTATACAACTAGATCAGATGTGGATGGCTATAACATATGCATAAAGTTATGTTAGATGAGTCCCTTTCATAGGCTCTTTTCTCTTCCTAGCAAGTCAAACTACTGTTATCAGTTTGCTCTGAGAGTACTTACTATGCACACCTTCAAACTCACAAAGTGGTGTTTCATTGTGGCAGAACTTAATGCCTGCCCTTTTCCTACCTATCTCCTTGCTTAGTTTTACTTTCCTGCTGGTAATCCCTTAACAGTCAGCTCTTCTTCTAATTGTCCCTGGATTTGCAATAGGTATTACCTCAAACACCAAGAAAATAAAATCAAAATACTTTGACCAAATAATGACTGAGAACACACTAAAGGAACTCAAGAGAAAAACAGGCACCCTGGGTGTTTCTCTTAGACTTTGCCCAGGGAAGCACTTTTATAGAGTTAATGAGCAATTTTATCTATACTGATTTATACAATGTGAAATATTCTCTCCTGCCCTAAAGCCACTGTACATGAAACTTTAGAACAGCCAAACCAGACTGAAGTTGCATAGGTTATTTCACAGTGTTAACAAGCCAAGCAGAATTCCCTTGTCTTCACCATCATGGGTAATTAGTGATGACCTGTCTATACACAGAAGAACTGCTTAATTCAGCTTTCTTGCACTATTCAGTATGGTCTTAAGAGGGGTGTAACTGCCACTGGGTTTCCTACAACACAGCATAAACGTATCCTTTGAGCTAGAACCTGGTATAGAACAATTTTTACTGGTTAATTTCCATACTTGCTTTTAGACCTGACAGTTCCTCATTTGTGTAGCACTATCTAGCTGAAGGATAGCACAAGATTTTGCAATAGAAATGCTCAAATAATGCAATTTAGTGACTGTCACCCTTCCTTGCTGCAGGAAAACACAAGAGAAGGCATATCTTCGTACTTCTCACCTACAGCACTGCCATGACATTTCACATCCAGCTGTGGGTCATTTGCTTTATTTATGCAGGACAGAATAAGCCAAGTATGCACTAAGACAAGGAGAGGGAAAATAATGCATGTAATGGATATGGTAGTAAAAAGGTTTCTATTCCTTGGTGTGAATAAGGATTTTCAATATTAGCTCTCTTTCAAATACTTCATCTAGCAGAAATTCAGGATTTGGTTGATTTAAACCCAACCTTATTGCAACCAGTTCACCTGTATTGTTACCTTTTAAGGTTTCTCAAGGAGACTCCATGTCCTCCTAGTGAAAAGCCCTGCATGACTATATACCTGAAAATCTTTTTCCTTCCTCTTCCAGGACTATGAGGACACCAATGAGTAAGTAAGGCAGCCACCATGTAGCCCATTAACAGCAAAGAGCTTGGGGGTTTCCAGGGCCTTCCTCCTCCTAGTGGTCCTCCCTTGCAGCAACCAGTACATGTAGGCTGCTGGTGGAAGGGACTGCTGAGGGGTGCATGAAGGTGCTGTGGGTAAGGTGGTGGGTGACAGAAGTACTTCAATTAACATTTTGATTGACATGTATTTTACTGTTGGTTTTTCAGTACCTTTGGACTCCAAATGATTTCGTTATCTGTGGTCAGACAAGTGAGTTTGCTCTGAAAAACAATGGCAACATTTTCTGAAAATAACAATTATTGCCATACAGACAGGTCACATGAGCTGTTTGCAGGCCAAGGAGAGCACTCCAGGCTGGCCATACAACCTGCCAGCACGCCAGTGACGACTATCATTCTTGCTCATGTCAAGATGACTTCATGTGTTTGACCTTAAAACCGTATAAATTCAATATCTGGCTGTGGGAAGGGGGAAAAATTACTTCGATCCTGAGATGAAATAAACCACAAGCCGACTTCTTAACTGAAGCCCTTCCCTGAGAAACAGGACTATTGCACACCCACAGCCCAACTGCCACTGTGATTAGCTAATTGGAATGAAACATTTTCTTTGCTTTTCACATCTTGGAATCACTGAACAGCAACACTGCTACTTTTCAGTGGTTCACCAAAGATATAATCAAACAGGGAATAACTATTCCTAGGCTTTGAATGCTAATGAAGAAAGAAGGCTCGGCATAGGGGAAGCGAGGGACATGCACAGCTTCAGAAGCAAACTTCACTGCTTAGAATTCAAAGGGCTTGCTTTGAAAAAGCTCTGGACTGGAGGCACGAATGATACTCTGATCATTTATTTTACAGCACTGCCTTTCTGAAGCACCTACTGGAAGTCTGAGCCAGTTGCTCAGGTCAGCAAAGCCTGCCTTCCAATTTGCAACAGTACAGGACAGCTTACATGGCTGCAGCCAAAATCCCCGCTGAGATTGCACCATGAAGGTTCCTGCTAAAATTGTAGCTGCAGTGTGTGTTCAGCCCAGTTACGCAACAAATCTAGCTGCAGGACAGGAAACGCCAGTGGCCCGGACATTTGTTTTGATCTTTAGCCTACACTGTTCTTCGCCACCAAGCTATTTTCTGCTATACTTTCTAAAATCTGCAGCTTTCTAGGGAGAATTTACAGCTAGCATTTAGCAGTTCCTCATTTTATAAATACATTGAAAGCTACTGGAGATCTAGCAACTGGAATACTGTGCTCAGTTTTGGTCCCCACTACACAAAAAAGATGTGGATATGCTGGAAAGGGTCCAGAGGAGGGCCACAAAGATGATCAAAGGACTGGGAAGCCTGCCATGTGAGGCAAGGCTGAGAGAGAGAGCTGGATCTGTTCAGCCTTGAGAAAAGAAGGCTCAGGGGAAACCTTGTCATCATGTTCTAGTATTTAAAGGGTGGCTACAAAGAAGATGGAGGCTCCCTTTTTACAAGGAGTCACATGAAAAAGATAAGGGGTAATGGGCACAAGTTAGACCTGGGGAGATTCCGACTGGGCACGAGAGGAATATTTTTCACAATGAGAACAATCAGCCATTGGAATAATCTCCCCAGGGACATGGAGGATTCCCAGACACTGGACTTTTTTAAGATTTGGCTGGACACGATGCTGGAACACCTAGTCTAAGTCATGCTTGCCTAGAAAGGTTGGACCAGATGACCCTGGAGGCCGCTTCCAACCTGGTATTCTACCATTCTATGAACTGAGCTTACTCTTCTGCAGAAGCCTGAGTAACCCAGCATATCAACAGAGGCGTGTGCATTGACTTAGCTGCTCTATGCAACTTGTGCGAATTGGCTTATCCCCTTCTATCATGGATTTTTAATTCACTTTGGGTCATTGTGACCCACTGGTCTCTCACGTCTTATTTTACTGAAAAGCTGCTTTTGCTCCTCCTTTTTATCACATGGTGGAGAGGGAGCATAACCTCACCAAAGACTGAAATCTCCAACTGCAGCCAGCATCTCTAGTAATGCACTGTATATACATGCACATTCCCTGACATACCTGACACTGCTGGCAAGAAATTTGAGGCTTCCCATCCTTATGCTGAGAGAACTCAGCATTTTGTAAAGTTCTTTATTACAGGGTAAAGAGCTCATTGTTACTGGCTCCCTGAATACACAAAGCAAATGCACTACTTGTGTAATTTTTAACCACACAGCTGCAGCTATGGACATTACAGTCTCTTGCAGTGTGAGCAATCTGGCCAGAATTATCACTGTGACACTTCTTTGTAAGTGCCATGGGAAGTTCCTGTGCCACACCTGCACAACAGCAGGAGATACATTACATCTAGACAGTGCAGCATCTCCCAGCCATTGCTGGGTACCGCTTCCCAGGTAGGGCTCAGACTCTCAGCTCCCTGCTCTAGCCTTAAGACAGCAATCCTTTAGGGAGTCACACTGTAAAATCAAAAACGTAAACCAGTTGTATAACAGAATTGTCCAAGTGATCTAGTAAACCATTAAAGAAGGTAACCCCCTACTTCTAAAGCCAAATAGAAAGCAGAGGGGGAAAGAAAAAAAGTCTTTCAAGATTTGGCCAGGAGCTGACAGGCATCACACGTCCCACTGGTCTCCCCTGCAGCCTTGCCAGCTATCTCTGAGCACCAAGCTGCCATCTCAGGCCACTGCAGTGGCAGCTGCGAGTGGAGACAGGGACTGACTTGACATGTGCGAGCAAGCCCTGGCAAGCTGGCTTTTTGAGCTAACCGGTCACTTAGTCCTTCACACAGTGTGCTGTTGATGAGTGCTGGCTGTACTGGTGATCCCCTGTGAGGACGGATGCACATTTGGAAATGGCAGTCTAACGTGGAGGGTGACACAATAACCTGCTTTTGTAATTACAGTGCATTTCGTCGCCAGGAAGCAAGCAATTCCCTTACAAGACTGCTGCAAGCAGAGCAGATTTGCTCTCAAATATCCCCAGTACTGTTCCCCATACCCTGAACCAAGGCAACGGAGTCTGAGTGCATATCTTCTTGAGAAAAAGGTAGACCCCTTTTGTGTTTTATGCACCTGAATCACATCTCCTCCATGGTGGGAAGAACTATGCAGCAGCCCTGAGGGCTATCAAGGTCCACTGAGCATCTTCTCTGTACCTGGGCTTGTATCACTTCAGACAGCATAACCATCCCACTTGCCATTGCCAGATATATAAAGGAGAACAAAGAGTAAAATTTAAAGGAGGAAATGTTGTCACTTCTGTGAACTAGAAAACAAAGGAATCAGCCAGGTAAATCACAAAAACCCCTTTTCTACAGTTACGTGAAACCACCAGGAAATCCCGCCCCTGACAGCTGACAGCTTAAGTGCAGGGAAATAAACCCCAATAAGGTTCAACATCTCTTGGCTGTTTCCCTTCCACGAGCTCTATCTTTGGAAAGTGACGAAGGACAAGCTCTGTAAATTTTCTTGACAAGAGGGGAAGGGGGAGGAATAAAAAAAAAAGTTTGCAATCCAGACGGGAATGTGGGAGGTGGTTGAGATAGCAGAAACTGCCTCAAAGTGGCACCTGCTTCAAATCAATGTGCTGCAATGGAATCTCAAGCCTGCCTCCCCCCTTGCAGTCAAAGCGCAGTGACCCTGAGGAGGGCAGAGGTGGGAGCCAAGCAAGACCTTGAGAACACCCGAAAATATGCAGGGAAAAAAACTGAATGATAAAAAATAGTAGCAACCCCTGACTTGCACAAGGCACCCAGTGCATCTCAGGGACTGAGAGCATTTCTTTTTAGAAGAAAATCTGGGTTCTTTCCTCTGAATCATGTATATGAGAGAAGTGTTGATGGTTAAACATCCAATTCTAATCCCACCTGTATTTTACCCATTGTGAGCTCTGAACACCAGTCAGATTCCAGAAAACCCTTAAATTTTAACTTGCTGAACTTGCTTTATCTGTTTGTGCCTAAAACCAGCTTTAACTGATGATGGGAATCGTTATTGTAAGGGGAATCGTTTCAAACACAGGTTTCCCATTTAGGACATTTTTAGCCCATTACAGGGGACTTACACTAAAGGTAGACAGCTGTTGAAATTCACTTGAGCCTCAAGGGCCCACTTTGCGCTTCATAAGCTCGTCAGAAGCCTCCTTGCTGTAGCTACCCCACTAACATCTTTTGGAATGCTCTGGAGCATCCCTTCAGTCCATCACCAACACCTGGTATTAAACTAATGAGAGCTGATTTGGAGACCCTTTTGTATTGCAAGCACGCAAACACCACCAGCTGCCCCTCTGGACAACTCCAAGGGAGATTTGCAGAATGTCAGACAAATCCATTAGAAGAAAAGCTCACAAGCAACGTAAAGCAGTAGATTAAACAACTAAATAAATAAGAGCAAACCACAATGAATGTTAATGTTTGTTCTACCTGTATGCTGGGTATTGGGGAGGAATTTACTGCAGATCTGCCTCAGTGAACACCTTGCGGCTTTCGCTGGAAGGATGGTTACGGATGCCAGTTGAGAGCCTGCCTAGGGTTTGCTTTTGGAAGGGCTGTGTGTATAGCACAAAGAGGACGTGGGAAGGAGAAAGCAGAGAGACACTTCTCTGAGCACACAGTGTGTGACTGCCCCACCTTTCAATTAGACTTGGCACCAGCCTAATGTCTTTCTGTTGGCACCTCTACTTTGCATGGACATCTGCAGCAGAGGAGGTGAGGTTAACCCGTGCCAGCACGCTTGCATGCTGCAGTCAGCAAAACCTGGTATCCAGGGGCTTTTGGAGATGTATCCTATTCACCTTGTTGCACTCTTCCCAGCCTATTCTCAGGAATCCGGCCTGACCAGCAAGACCCCCTACCACACCAACACTAGGGTCTTCCAAAAAGCCAAAGAGAGGAAAGGAGAACTACTCCTCTTTAGCAGTTACTTGTGCTGCTACTGAATGCAACAGTTTTTAGGATCAATTATGATCAATTGCCATTCAGTCTTACTGACAATGCACTTCAGAGAAAGCAGGACAAAATGCTGCACCAGCTCTGGGAGCTGAAGTAGCAGGCACAGTTGAGATGAGGCAAGCAGTGAAGAAGCTGCAGAAGAAAAGACCTTCACACTTACCCTGACTGAACCTGATGGGAAAACACCAGTGGGGGGGAGGAGGCAGAGAAACACGGGGGTTTTATTCCAATTCCTCTTAATGTCTCCAAATCCCTGCTAAGAACGCCTCTGGATCTGCTTATTCTTGCCCCTGCATTTAGGATTTTACACTTCTCAATAATGCTGTCCTGCCTGCATGCATTAATCAGGGAGAGCCCCCTTCAGAAGCTTCTCTGGTGCCTGGCAGTACTGCCATCTAGCAGGGTGAGGGCAAACGGGTGCTCTGGCTGCTGTGGGAGTACTTGGCTTTCCTTGATTTATGATTTAAAAAAGAAATGTTTCAGGTTGGTAAATGGCACATAAGGGTCTTGACCTGAGAGTGGATTGCTCTGGAAAATCTGAGCAATATCTTTTTGGCCATTCTCAAGTTATTTAAGTGACATAATAATTTACACCCAGAGTTTCAGCTGGTGCATTTTCTTCACACTCAACCAAGTTGCTTTTGCTACTAAGGGAAAAAAAGATGAATAATTATATGGTAATATAGACTAACCTCCCTGCTAAACTAAAAAGCATAAAACCTCTTTTCAGGCCACAAATGAAATTACACAGGGCTGAAGGCACAGGAATGTTAAGAAAGAGCTTTAACAGGAGGGATAACTGTAAGCAATGAGAGCTCATTTTGAGTAATACACAGAAATCCTTTGTTTAGCCCTGTAGATACATAGTTGGAAACACAATGTAAATCTTCTGGGGGAAAGTGCATTGATAAAACTAACACATAAATTTAGCTTTGGCTCCTCTGTAAATTGATGAGACAACTGGTTTGCTTCATACCTTCAAACATACAAACGGGAAGGCAGAGCTGTTGGGAGGCCTATGGCAGACACAGTGTGGAGGACTACAGAGGCGAAGGGGTCAGCCTGGAACTGCAGGAGGATTTAGTCCTAAATATAGCAAGGGCTATCCTGGGAGACATGAGTGGGCTGCTGGAAGTCTAACGCCATATGAGCAGCTTTAGGGTTTGAGAACAATGATCGTGGCTAAGAGGCTGATTCTCTCAATATGGACCAAATCCTGGCTACTGGCAAAAAGCCCAAGTAAACAGGTTTTCCTAGGAGGAGGGGACAACCTCGTGTGGCATGTGAGGGACTGGCATCTTTTACTAACAATATCTAGGAATTGCAGCAATGAAGACGTTTTATTTTCTTCACTCCTATACATGCTGTGGTATAGCTATGAGAAGCAACTACATAAGTTTTTGGATAACACCCTTACACTTGTAGGGCTGTCTGCAGCTTCCTTTTTTTGTTTTCTCTCGAGAAAATCCTGCCAAAAAGCTGAGTTGCGCCATGGAGAGGAACATGCAGAATCCCTCACACAGCAGAAAGGAAATTCTGTTGCACTGGGGCAGTCTTGTGTCCCACAGGAGAGAGTGACAGAGCAAGATGCAGCCCTACAGAAACAAGCAGCAGACAGCTTCTGAGTAAAGGTGGCTATGCTCACATAGGGACCACCAGCCCTACTTGGATGCATAAAGAGCCTTCCATGCCTCATCAACATTTTGGTTGGAAGATATCCGCTGCAATACCACCTTAGACTGCCTTTAAATGGTTGAGCTCCAGCTCTTGGAATCTATGCTACAAATGCGTATTGAATCTTACAACTGTTTGCCAATGAACCCCATCTTGACAGCACACAACACTCATACCTGCTGTGGGCTGAGAAGAGGAGATGCAAAATGCAATGCTGATAAATCTCCCCAGGTTTTTTTTGTTTGTTTTTTTTTAATTAGAAGGTTGAACACTCTCAGAGATAACAAACCCTCAGGAAAATTAAAGACCACAGTATTCCTGCAGCACATGGATTTGTGATTCATCCACAAGAATATTCACCCATTGTCCATGAGAAGTGGCCTCCTGGAGTCCTGGCTTTTCAGGTAGAAAAGGATGCACTTGCAAACACTTCCACTCCCTGACTGGAAGAAACAGAACAGTGTCAGGTTCTTCCTGACCTTCACATGAGGAGGAAGTGTTCTGCATTTGACATGCAGTTGTTTCTTGCATTCAGGAAGCACAGTGCACACTAACTGGCACAAGAGTCCAGGAGTCTGAATGCTGAATTCAATTTTTAAGCAAGCTAGAGACTTTCCCATGTAATCCATTTAAAGGTATTTTTTTGAGTTAGGAAATGTCTGGCACATAAGGCACTGTTACTGCTCGTGCATGTCGTTGGCAGGAGCAACACTGAATAACAGGCAGACTATTGTCCTGTGGGAATTGCTGACTGTTCTTGTCACCCCATTCCCATGATCTTTCATTTGGAGAGATCTGCTGTCTTCTGTCACTATGTGTGCAAGGACAGAGCTCGCTCCTGACTTTTTCTTAAGCCCTTTTCCACCCATGTGTAACAGAGGGGCATTAGCTTAGACAGCAGTTTGATCCCTGATGCCTTCAGAGACAGAAAGGCAACAGCAAGACAAAGGCCGAATGTTAGGTATTTTTCATATAGCGTGATTACTAAACCACAAATTAAAATGAAAGACAAAGGATAAGAGGAGAACTTTCTGATGTGTGGTGTGTATGAACATTTTGAAAACCCCAAGAAAATAATAACCCTATCTGCTCTTACATAGAGCTCTGCTTCAAGTCTTTTGTTTCCTGCTTTGCACAGCACCAGGCACACCAGCACAAGCCTCCACCATCACTTCCCTATTTTTGTTCCAGACACCCAATTGCTCTTCTGGGTGTGTATATGGGGCTCTTGTTTTCAGATTCTGTTTGGTTGCAGGTTTCTTTGTGAAATCCACAAGGGAAGGGGTTTGCATTTTTGTCTGTGTGTGTAACAAAGACACAGAAATAGGGAGGCTTCACATGAAGGCTGTTTCTACAGTCACTGTAACCCAGATACAGAGAAGGCAACTGGAGTGCAGTGTAAGGAAGGATTTTCTCCTTCAGTCTCACAGAATAAAAGCCAAAGGAGAAGAGAATAAAGGTGAAGCACTCATGCAGTTCCTGACCTTCGCAGAAAGGTCCAGACTGTCAAAAGCCTCCAGGATACCCAGGCCTGGGTATCATCCATCTGTACATTATGGATGCAGCAGTGCAGTGCTGTCAATTACCCATAGTACAAGTGCCAGGTCTCTGAGCAGTAAGCAGTGCTGGCTGAGGTGGACTTGAGCTTGCCTTTGAGGCAGAGCACCTGAGTTTGCCCCATGCCCCCTTGCTGCCTGCATTGCCAGCCTAAGCTGCTTTGCTGTTACCTTGGTTCTCCATCCTTAGCCACCATCCTTTACAGATCTCCATGCAACTGGGGTGACTGGGTGAGACTTTAAGAAAATAGGAATAATGTTTCTTCAAGTTCTTATATGAAAAGTTATACAGATGCTCAATGGATGATTATTTTCATGCTTTCCTTCCGTGCTGTGATTTCGCTCTAGACAAAAGGAGCTCTTTTGCCCACTGAATAGGTACTAGGCACACACTCCTCTATATGCTTGCTGTCACATCCTGTGCACTCTTGGAAAGACAAAGTCAGTGGAAGAAAGGTCACCCTTTGTTTTCTCTTCTTGCTAGAATATGAAATTCTACTTCCAAGAGATCCTTGCTTAACTTGGAGCTTGTTTTTGAACTCAAGAGGATCCTGTCAAGCTCTGTCAATGCTCCCAGCTTCTTGATGGGACCAGACTACGAACTGAGGACTGATTACTTATAAATCGTACAAGGCTTCATATCTCTGTCACAGTCCAGAACAAACTGCACAAACACCTGGGGCAGCTGAAAGCATGCACTGGACCCAAATCTTAAACCTCAGACTACAGTTAAGGAAGAAATTTTTTATGTTGAGAGTAGTGAAACACTGGAACAGGCTTCCCAGACAGGTGGTAGATGCCTCAGCCCTGGAGATACTCAAGGCCAGGTTACACGAGGCTTTGAGCAACTTCATCTAGTTAAAGATGTCCCTGCTCATACCAGGAAGGTTGGGCTAGATGCCATTTGAATCTCCCTTCCAACTCAAAGTATTCTATGATTCAGATCTGGGCCAGGTACATTTCTGGTTTGAGCAGAGTTTGGCATTATGGTCTAAATCTGATCTGGTATTAAGCCAAGGATCTGCACAGTACAGTTAAAATCCCTAACTGAGCCCGGATTAGAACTGAGTTTCCCTGAATCATCGTCACAGAAAGAAGACCTGGTAAGGTAAAGGAATTCCTTCAGGTAAAGGAATGTAAATCTAAAACTCTGTTTTTATCTATTAAAGAAAAAAAAATAATAAAGGAAACAGGAAAGTGATTCCAAAGACAGCTATGTGTTTACCTTACTCTAGTACACCTGGTTCTGAAGCCTACCAGTAAGTGTCCCTATAAGCAAACATTACAGGAGACACAATGCATTCTTGTGATACTAGCTCCCAACGCCAAGGCACTGAGGAAAGGATTAAAAACTTTCTGAAGGCAGAAAGACACTTCAGGGAAGGCAGTGAGATGCTTGAAGGTACGAGAGGGGGAAATGTTTAAAAACTAATAACATGCTGTACAGATGAGCTGTAATTGTCACACTCACAGCTCTGGCACCCCATGTCAAAGATGAATTCCTTTGGCTGTCAGCAGCTTCGTTAGCCAAAAGAGGACATTCAGATGGACCCAAACCTATTTACTTTCCAGAGCTGGCTCTGCCTGCTTCATATTGCAGGGCCCCACATTGGTTGTTCAATGATGCTGATAACTCCTGTGGGAGCTTACATCCTGCTAAGTAGTTCACTGTTTAATTGAACTGACCTTTCCCGATGGTGCCCCTTGTATTAAAAGCTGCTTTACTCCCCAGTGAAAATGGTTTGATAATCATAATATTTTACTCAGTGGACAGTTGTTTAAGAGAAGAAAATAATCAGCTAAATTGGTAGACTTGCCTCTGTAGGGGTCCAGCACTAAAATGACAAAAGGTGATGCAGATCAAGATAGCTGGCAGAGCTGTCAATCAAGATAGAGCTAGGAGCAAGGGCTGTGCTGCTTGAGGAGGGGGAGCACCAGCAAACCAGCTGGCTGGGAGATGCAAGCACAGGCCAACCCAGCACAGCACACTCTGCTTGGAGCTGAGATGAGCTGGCACAGCTTGAGTGGGACACGGGATGGGCAAGGGCATGTGCAGGAGATGCAGCAAGAGAATGAGGCTCTCTGCAAGTGGAGTGGTGCAGGACTGCAGGGTGCAGCAGCAGCGATGGTGGTTAACTATCTTAAACTGAGATGGTGAAATGGCAAAACACTTGGTTCTGTAATACAGGAATCCACCTCCCTCCAGAGTGGCCTTGGGATGAAGAGATCTTAAGTGAGAGGCATGGTTTGTTGGAAGCCCCCTTCTCTCCTTGTTTTATTCCAGGCCAGTTGCCATACCAGATGGTCATCCATCATCTGGAAGAGCTCCTTGGGGCTAGGAGCCAAGGTTGTACAAACAGCACATCGATGTAGACTGTTAGGCATCTGATAACAGACAATGCTTTGTAGACTGTATTCTGCTACACTTTCCCCTTCCCAAGCACAGCAGTGTGTTCATTTCCAGCACTTTTTATATACAACTGGCATTTTGCAGGTCTCCCAGGTCAGCTTCACCTTCTCCTATTTTTCCAACGCAGGAGCAGCAATTTCATTTTCTTAGTTCAGCCAACCCTTTTCTTTCCTCTTAGTCTTAGTATCTTGGAGCTGTAGGCATTCAAAGAATGTGCTGTTCAGTAAACTAATTTTTTTCTTCTTCTTTATTCACAAGGACGTTTCAGTTGTTTTCCTCTTTGTGCTAAAGCTACACAAGGCAGGACAACACTTATATTTTCCTTCCCACAGTGGGGTGTTTTGACTGGTTATGTCTGCTTGAGTTCCTAGGAATGTGGGATGTGTGGGAGCTCTCATGGGCTCCTGATGCCAGGGTGCCAAGATAAGGCAGCTGGGCTGTGACCTGCTACAGATTCACGGACAATAGAGCCCCTGGCGTGGCAGGACTGATCTGGGAGAGACACCAGGACAATACCTGGGAGACACAGAGAGCACTGGGGGGACCTACGTTGGCTCTGTGAAGTGGATGTGCAAACAAAAACATCCCCTCTCCAGGATGAGCCAGTAAAAGACAACGTTGCTCCAGCTTCACAAGGGCACTATGCCCTTCAGCAGTGTCCTGTTTCTCCCTGGTTTTGTTAGACAGCCTTCTTAGCTACCTGGTCAAGCAGTCAGAGACAGCTTGCTTGGCCTTTGGAGAGTGACTAGAGCTGTCCACTGCACAAGAAGGTAACTGGGTTCACCTTTCACATTCTTATCCTCTCTTGGCACAGATTCAGTCTCCAAAAGGACCATAGCTGGGCCTGAAGATATAACTTTGCCTCATACTTGAACTGAGGACATCCATCAGCATAAAAATCCTTTAAAATAAAATTAACCCAAGAAGCTAAAATTGCAGTCTAACTGTGAGAGCTCCAGCTTGATTTCATCAACTCCCCTTTGAATAGCAATTACCCTGTGAACTGCTCAGTTCAAGCCTAAATCCTGTGTCTTCTTTTGATTAAATACTCATTGTCTAAACCTCCATCTTATTCTCAGTACTTCGATTTATCAATTTAATCAATCCCCCCACTATTCACCTATCTGCTTTAGCCTGCATTTTGCCACCATCATTTTTTTTTTAGGTGATGCAAATTTGCAAAAGTTCATGTTCACTGTAACTGCAAAGCAAAAACTACATCTTATCCAGAATGTCTTCACACTCCTGTGTTTCTCAGCTTTAAAAAGAACATTTAAGTTGCCTGATGTTCACAGGGGATTACCTTGAAACTTTGCACATATTCCTTCTATTCTGGCCCAAAGGAGAAAGATGCATTCAGGAAAATATAGTATTTGATGCTGGCTTGAAAAATTCATTGTTTAACCTTGTATAAGTGGTCCACAACATCTCCCCAGACACTGAAATATTTTGTTAGTGGAGTATTTTGAAGAACTGCCTTTGAACACCAATTTAAAGACAATATAAGAACAGTGATTTTTTTCATTTGCTGTTGGTTTTACTACGTGCTTTTGATAAAAATGATTACAAGGACAGTAACTTTTAATTGTGTCCTGGGTAATATTTGCCAAATGATCCCTTCTTCCAGCTTGCTGTGCCTTGCAGACTTGTAAATTTTGGAACATTTGTTCCCAGAGGAGCATTAGCCTGTTATAACGAACAGATTCAAAGAAAATATCATTTACCCAGTTTGAATAGATATCCTCAAAGTCACTTCAAACTGTGCGTCTCCTTTTTCTTACAAGTGAGCAGTGACAATGTGATAGTGGAATATCACAGTAAAACTGAAAGGTTTATTAGCAGTAGTTCCATAAAATCAAAACCAAACCTGTGCATCTTCATATGTATATCTTCCTGGGTCTTTGACATTTTGGCTTGTTTTCTCATAGCTGTGGGAATCCAGGTTGATAGCACTTTGAGCCCCAGGAGCTAGAAACTCTTGCCAGATTTCTTCCACTCTGGTGGCTACATCCTGCAGAGGTTGTTTCTTGAGATCCTGGACAGCCAACCAAAACCTGTACTAGGCAAAAATTAAAACAGGGGAAAAGAGAAAAAGAGAGAAATCTATATAAGACTTCATGGATATGCATGGGCAGAGTCCTTAGACACAGATATAGAGCCTAACCCCACATCTAGCTAAATTCACAGACGGCTCTCCACTTAGCATGATTTCAGGGCAAGGTGTAGTATACTTTACACCAAACCTTTACACTCTGGCTAAGATCAGAGCAGTGACACATAGAGAAGTGATACATTCTTATTCAAACCACCCTGCAGAAGTGTGACATTGGATATGCAAACAGGAAACCTCCAGAATCGTGTAGTCTTTTTGACTCGTAAACTGACGAGCATTCAGATGGATGCTGTGGGAAGAGACGAATCTTGTCATGGCCATACTCCAGTTCTAGAGGGATATTTTCTTGACTGGACCACACTTACAAACTAAAATAACTTCATAAACATTGAGAAGATACTATCTTTGATGGCCAAGGGCATAATTTAAATCTCAATCTGTGAAACCAAAGGACACAGAATGTTTTTGCAAGACATGCATTGATTGTCTTTTACCCTAGGGGAAAAAAAAGGGTATTTTGTTGGTGGTGCTGGTAGAATTTATTGCTGACAGAAATATGCTCTTTCAGGTTATTAATTCAGAAGATGCATACCCCCCAGTAGCCATTTGTTTTGCTCAACTCTACCTTCTAGCAAGAAGACATCCCCCAAGGCCTCTGCCCTGGGTGCCCAGGTCCTGCAATATGGCTGAATGGGTACAATAGTGCTCTGTGAGGACTGCTGAGGGCTACAAGGCAAATAGGTACAGAAAGTACCTTTGCAGCCACCTGCAATAACCAGCTCTTTCCTACCCCAAGGCAAAGGAGTCCATTGCCCAGGGATGACAAGAAGGGCAGAACTGTGCAGTGGGGACAGGGTTTGTCTGGGTCATTGCTTGCTCAGGGCATCTGCAAGAGCTGCACAACTTAAACAGTCCTGCTCCCCACTTTGTTACTATGGGAGACTACTAAATGAACCAGCTGAACTTTAACTAAAAAGCCTGATTTCCAGCCTCTAATGATTTAATGGTGGCAGCATGCTGGCACGCAGGCAAATGTCCCTCCACGGCGGAAGGAGGAAGATAAAGTCTCTCCCAAACCAAAATCCCATTGGCAGTGAGGGTGGGTGGAGGAGCCAGCAGCCCGGTGACTCCTGTGCTGTTTCTGACCCTTGTTTCCTTACTTTTACCAGTTCCTAACCACCCCAGAAACACTGGGGTTATTGTAATCAAATGAGGCCACTAACCCATTTAGCTTAGTCCCCTACCTGTAATAGAGGAAAACAGCCAATCTGGGAGGAAAAACCATCCTCACTGGATGCAAGGCCAGGCTCAATTCTCCTTGCCTATTCCCTGCTCCTACCCTACCAGGCCTAATGCCACAGCCCTGACTCACCCAAGCCACTTGATAGTATTCCTTCATATGGTTTACTCTGCTCCGTGGTAGGCTGTCAGTATGGAGTGGGGTACGCTCAGACACCACATCAGCACCTGTAGAGTCACATACTGGTGGTGCTCACACATTAACATTTGGTTTTATAAACTGAAATAGAGTATTTGGGGTTGGCAAAGGTGTACATGGTTGACCCTTTTCCACTTTTGAGATATTAGGTGCACCTGATGTCCTGCCATGTTATTTGAGCCATAAGTGACACCCTCACTTATCGCATGCACACAGAGAATAAAGGGTGGTGGACTCAGTGCAACAATCTGATGCCATATGTGGCTTTCCTTACTTGGAAAATATTTTATCTTCCAATTTCAGATGCCATGGGAACATGTGAATGCAGAAAAGGCACAGAGAGAAAAGATGCTAATCATTCCAGAGTAGCTGGGACATTTCAGACAAACACTTGGCTAGAGAGAACATTTTCTGCTGGCTTATCTTCTGCCCCTGGAGCTGGGGAGGCGGGCTGGGAAAGCACACTCATGAGGGAACAGGGTGCGCTGTGAAGTGACAGCTTGCCAGAACAGGAGCACCATCCATTTTAATAACCATTTGGCTCAATCTGAAAACCAACCAACCAGACCAACCTGACACTAACAAGAACAAGCTCTTTTTACTGGAAGCGATTGCAAATTCATGCCCAAGGCTGGATGTCCTCTTCAAGGCAAAGGGGAGTTTTGTCTTGGTAAAAATTTCAAAGCTGTTCACTACAGCTGGCATCTGAAAATCGAGGAACATCAAAGAGGAGTACTCAGCCCCGCAGCCTCAACTCCAAGGCAAATTCTTTGCCACAAGGAATCATCCTGAAGCCAGTGCATAAGCAGGGCTTCCCTATGAGATGTGTACAGCTTATACATGAGAGAAGCAGGTATTTCTTCCCAGGAAAGAAGCAGACACACAATGGCTGTGCTGGAATTTGTACTCCATTATATTCCCTGAGTCAGATCCACAATTTCTGAAGCACAAACCCAGCCCCATGCTCACAAGGAGTCAGAAGAAGATCCTACATTGCCTCCTCCCTTTCTCTGGGAGCCAGATCTTCAGTGGACGATTCTGGCACAGGGCAGGGGAGGAGGGAGATGTCCTCCTGTGTCCTCTCTGCAGGTGCCCTGTAAGGGGAGCAGGACTGGCAGAGGGACTATCTGCACAGAGAGAACAGCAGCATTGATCACGGGTTCTTTGCCCTTTGTCAAACAGCATGTAAGCTCTGGAGAAGGTTGATAATATGGTGTCCTAAACTGTTGTCAGAGGAATAAACCATTCCAGCCTCATCCAGCTTTTAATTAAGCTGCTGTCACTTGCAGAAGATATCCCATAATGGTGCTTTATCCTATGCAGCCATTCAAGGCAAAGAGAGCTCCTGGGCCTCAGCTTGCCTGCTCTGCCTCTCCACAAGGCACTGCAGAAGCCCTGTGGTGAAAAGGCTGCTTGGGAATGACAGGAGTCTGCTTCTGAGATAGGCTGTAAAACAAGATTTCA